>JAPKLW010002156.1:31435-81317 GCA_026898455.1 Plectranthus barbatus
CTGAAGGATGCTCCTATACTGCAAAAAGAGCCAGCAACGAGTCCTGTCAAGGGTAAACAACCGAGGGTTGAGGATGATTCAGCGAGTACTATCCCGAGGGACAGTGATGATCGCCATTGGAAGAGAAGGAAGGGCGATGGTGGCCTTAACATGCCTAGCAAAAGTCATACAGGAGACGGCCACGATCAGATGGAGGGTGCTTTGAATGAGGTTCTTCTCTTTCTCAACCCTTTTTTTTGTATTATTATTTCTTAATTCAATACAATTTGATTTTGCTCTTTTTTTTTTGTAGGCGATAAAAGAGGTTTTGGGACTTAACGTTCTTGGAGGTTCTTCAGATCACTCACCGGTTGATTCTACTTAGAGTGTCAATATTTGCCTGTTAGATGAGCCAGACGTACCTGAGTCAGTTCCATTGACAGAGGCCACTAGTCCATTGCCCTCAACAGGGGCGGTTTCCCGATTTGATGGGAGAGTTGTATTTGATGATCGTTGTAGGCCATTTTTGAAGAGCTTTTGGGGTGATCTTCTTCAGAGGATAAAACGGACTTCCATAGATCACCTTTCTTCCATTCGTGAAGAGGTTCTTGACGGCCTTTCCCTTATGGAGCGCACTCCTCATAGTTTCGATCTCTCCCACCTGAGGAAGGGTGTTGATACTTTTTTTGCTAATGTTGCTGCTTATGATTTGGCCCGGTCAACATCTTCTGAGCTTCATGGTCCCTCGAAGCAACGTGCAAATGAAGTCAAGAAATGTATTGAAGATGTTGAAGCCAAGAAAAAGGAAGATGATGATCATATTGAGTCTTCCAAGAGAGAGATTGCTGATTTGGATGAGGAGGAGAGGGTCTTGGATGAGAAGAAGAGGATCTTGGGTGAGAAGAAGAAGCTTTTGTTATTGTCATTAGAAGGGCATGAGACTTCTTCTTCAGCTGCAGGGAGCAAAGTTAAGGACCTGAAGGAGGAGTTGTCCAAGATTAATGCTACCTTTAATGAAGAAATTCACAAAAGCTTGAAGAGCTCCAGATTTCTTGTTGAGAAAGCCCGCAAGGCTTTGGAGGATCAAAATCCATTTGCTTAGAGTGTTTATAACATCCTTTTGTATTTATCATCTTCTGACTTGAACATCTTTGTAATGTGAACATCTTCTTAATGGAATGCATCTCTTTTATGTTTCATTTGTTACATATTGCATCTAGCATGACAAACTTGATTCCAAAAGGTGTTAATCATAAACCATAACTGAACTTAGAAAATCTAAGTTGCCTACGTACCATTCAAAGAGATCAAGTCAACATATAATCCAGAATTTTTTTTTTGATTTGCCGTACACAGTTTATACTCATGCGGGCCAGGAGTAACAAGCAGTTTAGGCTCGTGTGTCATGGAGCTTTCTTCATGATTTGAAGGGGGGTTGCCGTGCACAATTTATACTTATGCGGGCCAGGAGTGACAAACAGTTTAGGCTCGTGTGTCATGGAGCTGTCTTCTTGATTTGGGTCTTCCGTTTTTCTTCCGTCTTTCCCCCTTTTTTTGATTCTTTTTGTCTTTTTTTTTCTTTTTTTTTATCTTTTTTTTAAAAAAAAATTTATCTTTCTCTTTTTTTTTTCGCTTTTCCATTTTTCTCTCTTTTTTTTTGCTTTTCCATTTTTCTCTTTTTTTGCTTTTCCATTTTTCTCTCTTTTTTTCTTTTCGTTTTTTTTATCTACATATTTACACGTCACATCTTCATCATCATTTCTTTTTCTTCTAAGGATAATAACGTTTCAAGAACTTGCCATTTATTGACCCAACTCGTACGTGGTCTTCTTCAGAAACTAAAAGATAAGCACCGTTAGTGTAGACTTCCTTGACAACGTATGGACCGTCCCATCTTGAGGTAAACTTGTTGCCAACACGGTGTGTAGTGACAATCGACCTTCTCACAGCAAGAACTAAATCCCCAACTTGGAAGGATCTTGTCCGTACCTTCTTGTTAAAAGCTTTTGACATGCGTGCTTGATAACACTCAAGTCTTTGTTGTGCTTCCAACCTTTTCTCATCGAGAGCTTCCAACTCCTCTAGACGCAGGCGTGCGTTTTCTTCTTCAGTTAAGCCTTCTTGGATGGCCATTCTTAATGAAGGGATTTGCTGTTCGAGAGGAACAATGGCTTCTACACCATACAGAAGTGAGTATGGGGTTGCTTGCGTAGGTGTTCGATGAGTGGTCTGATATGCCCATAGAGCTTCTCCAACTCGTTCATGCCAATCACGCTTGGATTTTGCTACAACCTTTTTCAGCAAACTGCATAATGTCTTGTTGAAGGCTTCTGCTAGTCCGTTAGCAGGTGCATGATACATGGACGACTTTCGCTGGTTGAACTGAAACTTCTCACAAAGTTTGTCGATCAAAGCGTTGCAAAATGGCTTTCCATTGTCGGTAATGATGTACCGGGGCACTCCATATCAAAAGATTATGTTGACTCTAATGAAATCAGCCACATTTTCTTTTTTTACTTCCTTCAACGGGATTGCTTCTGCCCACTTAGAGAAATAATCAGTTGCAGCCAAAATGTATAAGTGACCTGCCGAAGACTTCGTCATTGGCCCTACAACATCTAGGCCCCAAGCATCGAAGGGCCATGAGGCAACTGTCGGATGCAATGGTTCTGGCGGTTGATGGATGAGATTTGCATGGAACTGACAAGGTTGGCATCTTTGCGCATAACTCATACAATCTTTCACCATTGTCGGCCAGTAATACCCCATTCTCTTGATATGGAAGTGCAATTTTGGACCAGATTGGTGCGCACCACAAATACCCGAGTGTGCCTCCTCCATTGCTTATATTGCTTCCTCTTCTGCTAAACATCGTAGAAGGATTCCATCAAAAGATCTTCGAAACAGAGTGTCCTTAAAGTAGACAAATCGAGCATTGCGACGTCGAACATCAACCTTTTGGCGTGGATCATCTGGTAGTTTCCCATCCTTTAAATAATCAACAAATGGCTGGCGCCAGTCTTCTTTATCAATCTCGAACACTTCAACCATATTATTATCTTCTTCATCTTCTTCATCCTCAAACATGGGTGGTATTACCCAACTTTTGCAGACCGAAATGCAGGCTTCATTACTTGGCATAGCTAACGTGGAGGCAAGTTTGGCTAATGCATCAGCTTGTTTATTTTCACTTCGTCGAATATGTTCCAGCTCTATACCTCCTAGCCATCGAATCATTCTTTGTGCATACTTGACATGGGGCATTAGCTCGGGTTTCTTGACATCGTATGATCCAAGTAGTTGATTAATTACCAACTTAGAATCACCGAATATTTTTATTTGAAACCTCTTGGCATCCACCGCCATTTCTAACCCAAGGATAAGCGTTTGGTACTCAGCAACATTGTTAGAACAGTTCTTGGTCAAAGTAATTGAGTATGGCAGGACTTCTTCATCAGGTGTCACGAATACTACCCCTGCGCCAGCTCCTTCTTTATGGGATGCTCCATCAAAATACATCTTCCAAGGTGGTGATATCTCAATTGTGAGAACATCTTCGTCTGGAAGGTCATCAGTCAACTCCCATTCGGCGGGAATTGGATGATCAGCCAAGAAATCGGCTAACACTTGCCCTTTGACAGCCTTTTGAGGAACATATATGATTCAAATTGTTGTAACTGAAGATACCATCGCGCAAGTCTATCAGAGAGCACGGGTTTTGACATGACATATTTCAAAGGATTTGCCTTTGAGATGAGTCGGACAAAATGAGCTTGAAAATAATGTTTAAGCTTTTGGATAGAAAATATCAAAGCTAAACATAATTTCTCAATTGGGGAGTAGTTTGAGTTCATTTGGTGTCATCATCCGACTTAGATAATACAAAGCATTCTCTTTCTTTTCTTCATTCTCTTGGGCAAGTAATGCCCCCATTGAGCGCTCTTGAGCGGCAATGTATAATATCAATGGGCGTCCAACAATAGGTGCCGTCAAAACAGGCGGTTTTGTCAGGTAAGCTTTTATGTTTTCAAAGGCATTCCTGCAAGCTTCATCCCATTCAAACATAATTCCTTTTTTCATGATCCTACTAAAAGGCTGGCAACGACCTGCCAAATTTGAAATAAATCTGCGCAAGTAGGCTAACTTTCCTTGTAGACTTTTCAGCTCATGGATATTACGAGGTTCGGGCATCCTCAAGATTGCATCAATTTTTGCTTGTTCAATTTCAATCATTCGATGACGAACAATGAACCCGAGAAACTTTCCGAACTTTACTCCAAATGCACATTTCAAAGGATTCATCTTCAATTGATATTTCCTAAGCCGCTGAAAGATCATCCTCAAATCTTGTAAGTGGTCTTCACGCCTTCATGACTTGACCACGACATCATCAACGTAACATTCAATATGTTTATGAAGTATGTCATCAAATATTTTTTGCATGGCTCTTTGGTAGGTCGCGCCAGCATTTTTCAATCCAAAAGGCATTACTTTGTAACAAAATATACCTTTGGGAGTACGGAATGCTGTCATTTCTTCATCTTCTGGTGACATGCGAATTTGGTTATAACCAGAAGAGCAATCCATAAAAGATAGTGCCTCGTGGCCAGTAGTAGCATCAATCATCAACTCTGTTATTGGCAGCGGAAAATCATCCTTTGGGCATGCCTCATTAAGATCTCTGAAATCAACGCAAACTCTGATTTGTCCGTTTTTCTTTCTTACTGGGACAATGCTTGAGATCCATGTCGAATATTTGACTTCCCTTATGAATCCAACTTCAATGAGTTTGTTTACTTCGACTTCAATCAAAGGAATTAGCTCTGGTCGGAATTGACGTTGTGCTTGCTTGACGGCCCGCATACCTTTTTTGACTGACAGACGATGAACAGCTATCTTGGGGTCCAGCCCCGGCATCTCTTTGTATGACCAAGCAAATATGTCCTTAAATTTTTTTAACAACTCCACGTAGGATTTCTCCTCGTTAGAAGTTAGCATTGCACTGATGTAAGTTGGCATTGGGTCATCAACAGTTCCCAAGTTAATTTCTCTCAACTCATCAACAGTTCCTTTAACACCTTCTTCAAACTGTGGAGGGGCATCTTTGGCATCTTCTTCCTCCATCGTACCGTCTTCATTTAGGGTAATATGGTATGAAGAAACTTCTTTCTCTCCTACGAGCGGATCATCTGCTGACGCAACACTTTCTCCATCATCATCATCCTTTGAGACTTTTGTCAGAATGTCAGTCTGCTCTGTAGCTTTCAATTCTCTTCCACATGAGATGGTTAATGTGGTTTGCCTCTTCATGCGGGAGGGAATTAAACTCCTTAGCTTTGTAAACTGCAAATCCTCATCGGTATTTGTCTTGGTCATTGTTGATTTATGATGACTTCTTTTTTTATCCTTAAGCGGCCCCAGTCTTTCAAACACAGACAGTCGTGGGTGCTTTTTCTTTCTATCACTGATTGCATCTTTTGTCGAAGACCTTTCTTCTTTAGTGATATAGCAGGTGTTACCCCTTCTAATCGCAATACGAACTGGAGCTTGCGGGGCAAATCCTAGTCCTTTCCTGCGGCTGCTATCTGGATTTAAAGACTTTTCACTGATGTTGATTCTTCTTGCTGGCTGATCCGCTATTCTTGGATGGCGGTTTTCTGATTTAGGGCCATAACCCGCTTTAAGCAAGAGTGAGAATGCTTTTGGGCCATAATTCTTTGCAATTATTCTTTCAGAAAGTTCTCCATGCTCAGTTATAGCACTGCAAACGGGTCGAACAAATCCATCCAGTGGTTGCAGCAGAGGCTTACCAGCATCAATTTTTGTTAAAGGGAATGTTAGGTCTTTCATGGACTCCTTCTCCATGAGTGGAGCTTTACCATTGTCGATCTTTGCATCATCATTGATTTGGATAGCCTTCTTACGTGTCAAATAGTATTTCGCATCCGCAAAATGTGATTCTGATTCCATGAACGGATTGCTATCACCGACCACCTTTTTTACTACTCCATTTTTGCAATACTTCAGACATTGTGCCAAGTGGAGGGAATGATGCCATTTTTGTGTAGCCATGGACGACCAAGAAGCATGTTATAGGATGTATTGGCATCGATGACATGGAATAACACTATCGCTGCCATATCATTCATTAACAGGTCCAAGATCACTGTTCCTAAAGCTCTTTGCCCCTCATGATTAAATCCTTGGATCATCAATCGGCTATCTGCGAGCTCATCCATGGAAATCCCCAATTTCTTCAAAGTACGCAAAGGTAGGATATTGACTGCTGACCCTCCATCCACAAGTATTCTATTTAACTTTTGCTCGCGAACATAGCCAGTTACAAACAAAGGCCGGTTGTGTGAATCTGTGCCTAATTCAAGATCTTCATCCGTGAAAGTTATTGCAAGTACAGATCCCGCGTTTGTCATCTCTTCTTTTGAAAGAAAGTGATCTTCTGCCATCTTCGAACTTTCTCCCACGGCCTTTTCAATCTTGAATGTGATTGTGTTGGCAGTGGCCGTCTCCTCCTCAAGCGAAATTTTGCCTTGACGAGCTAGTTGCATCACTTTGTCCTTAAATATGAAACAATCTTGTATGGGATGACTGACTAAGCGATGATACTTGCAATACTTTGGATTATCGACCTGGTCGGCTTCTTCGGGACGTTTCATCTCTGGTAATTCAATGAGCTTTGCTTGGAGCAGATCATCGAAGATTCCCGGCACATCTGAATTCAGAAATGGATACTCTCTTTGTTGCATTTCTTTGAGGGTTAGCTTCCTCTGCACGTTTTCCTGTGGAGTGGTCCACTTTTCTTTATTGACTTCCTTTTTCTGAAATGCAACTGGAGTTGCCCTGATTGCATAGATTCTTTCTTCATGGGTTTATCAAATGGTTTTCCCCCTTTTCGAAAATCTTTCCTCTCTTGAAATCTTCGGGGATCTTGGATTGGTGGTTCTTTCATCCCACTAGCTGCCATGCTAAGTTCCATGTCATGAGCCCTAGTGGCCAGTTCTTCAAAAGTCCTTGGTTGAATACCTTTCAAGATGTACTGAAGGCCCCATTTCATCCCTTGAATACACATCTCAATTGCAGAGGTTTCTGAAAGACGATCTCTACAGTTGAGGCATAAGTTTCTCCATCAATTGATATAGTCAATGACTGGTTCTTCTTTCCATTGGTGAGTATTGGTGAGTTCCACCATGCTGACAGTTCTCCTTGTGCTATAAAAGCGATTAAGGAATTCGTGTTTTAATTGCCCCCAGCTGTCGATTGAGTTCGGTTCTAAGTCCGTATACCAATCGAAGGCATTTCCCTTAAGAGATCGCACGAATTGCTTCACCAAGTGGTCTCCGTATGTTCCAGCATTGTTGCAGGTTTCGATGAAATGAGCAACATGTTGTATTGGATTTTCCTTTCCATCAAATTGCTGGAATTTTGGTGGCTGATAGCCCATGGGCATCCTCAAATTGTCAATTCTTCGAGTGTATGGCTTGGAGTAAACTAGCGATAACTTAGAGCTTTCGTCGAATTTATTTTTCAAAGTTCCTTCGATAAATTCCTTGAGTTGGTCAATTTGGATGAAACCATCAGAGGAGATAGGTAAACCTTTGGATGCAGATTTTGCCTCATCATTTGCTTTTTTTTCTTTAGGCGTTTCCATATCGTTACTTTGCTCACCTTCATCATCATTTGTTTGACTAGACTCTCCTTTCTCTTTCTTAAGCCTAGCGATCTCGGCGCTTTGATCTTGTAGTTGTTTTCTTAGCATGTCCACTAACTCTTTCATGCTTGCAAGCTGTTCTTCTACGGTAGAAGTGTTAACCATCATCACTGATGAGGAAACATTGCTTCTATGCACTTCATCGTCAGAAGCAGTCGACTTTAGAGTTTCCAATGCGTGTCTTGCCATGCTTCTTGTAACGACACCGACAACTTTTGAGGTATTTGATGCCTGAGACATCCTTGAACTTGGATTTCTGATGAAGAGAAGAGATGAAAGGTAGAGAGGTCCCACTAGGCGTGCCAAAATTTGTAATCACGAAAATCGTATTCAATTCAATAAACACAAAATTTGGATACAATTCAATCTCAATTTGGATCAAAATACATTTTGTGGATTCTGTCTCTATTCTTCCTTTGATTCTTCTCTTTGGACTTGATCTTTAAGTGTTCTTCGAGGTCTTCAACAGAATTTGGCTTTGTCGATCCTCTTCAATTTGATCTTGAAGCTTTATAACGTTAATCCAAAGGGTTTGCACCTTGTTTTTGGATTAAACGTCATGTTTGGATGATTTCTTGAAGATCTTCGACCTTGTTCTTCGTGTTCTTGAAGCTTGAACAAGAAGCTTGATCTTCTTGTTCTTCTTGATTTTAGTCTTTGATCATTTTCTTCAACAATTTGGAGGACTTCTAACGTTTTTTCAGGGACTATGAGCCTTGATTCCGAATCAAATGTAGGATTTGCTTGACTTTGACGAAGAACGCGTTGAAGATGACGAAGAACGCCTTCAAATCTTCAAAGGAATGCCTTGAATCTTGGAGAGAATTCTTCAAGTCTTGAGCTCTTCAATTTGCCTTCTTCACTTCACTTTACTTATGATTTTTCTTCAATTTATGCCTTGTATTTATAGGCAAAACATGAGAATCTAAGGCTTAGGTGGCGCGATCTCATTCGTCCATGGAATTGTGATTATATGCTTCTCATATATGGTAAGCCTGCCACATGTCAACCCCTTATTGGATAAAATTGTAAATATCTTATTTTTATTTATTTAATTTAGGAATTTGTTAAAATTAATTCCTAAAAAATTAAATAAATTGATATTTAATTATTTGGATCCACGTGGCGCGTTTTAATTGGACGTGAATTTTTGTGTGTCTACACTCCCCGTTTTGCACATCGAATCCTGGTGGAGGATGTTCAGCGCTTTCTGGCTGAGCATAAGAGAAACCGGAATGAGCTCTCGGTGGGTAATGTTGATATCCCCCTTGCCAGTACTGATTCTGATAACCTCATTGGTTCATGTAGTTCACATCGGCTACGGGATCAACCTGTGCAACAAAAATACAGGCAGCATTAGATGTTAGTTTCTCCATCTCCCCTTAGAGATTTTCAATATCCTTCTTGAGGGTGTCATCTTCTTTCTTCTCCACTGCCTTCACTTGAGGTATCCTTGGATTGGCCCACTATTGAGTATGCAAGGACATTTTCTTGAACAACTTGAGGGCTTTTTCAAGTGACTTGCTCATCAAAGAATCTCCGGCTGTATTTCCCACCAATTCTTGGGTTCTTTTGTTCATCCCCTGGTAGAACATATAGGCCTGCTCCTCAGTGTTGACTCCATGGCCGGGAAAACTCTTTAACAACTCATTGAATCTGCTCCATGCTTCGAACAAGGACTCGTCAATCCTTTGGTGGAATTGCAGAATCTCCAACTTCTTCTAAATGATCACGGAAGGTGGGAAGAAGGTGTCAAGGAACTCTGCTCGTTGATCGACCAAGTATGGATGATGCTGTAATCCAGGGTTGTAAACTACGTTCGAGCCTAATCCCGAAGTGAGAAGGGGAACAAGCACAAACATATCACATCCTGGCTGACTCCATTCTGCTTGATGGTCTCACACACCTCCACAAATATCTGACGGTGAGTCCTCTTGGCATGGCCTTTCTTGTTCTCTTTCACTTTCTCTCCTTGCAGCCCCGGGTCTCTCTGCTTCTCTATCAACCATCAGTTGCTTGATCAGTTCTCTTATTTGATTCACCTCTTGGACCAGCAGAAGAGCATTTCTTTGGTGAGTTATGTGTCCGGATCCTCCAAAGGTGGCATGTTGGGATCATCCTCCTCATTGTGACTGTGTGGTGGCTCCATGTTGATGATTGTGCTTAATTTTTTCTCCTACGGATGGTGGCCTTGATTTCTGGGTCGAAAGCTTCGATGGGTTTGCGCTGAGCCCTCGTGTTCATGCAACCTGAGAAAGGACACAGAACAATAAGTTGTGTCGATTGATAGGGGCTCTGTCGATCGACACAAATGTCACGGCTCTGTCGGTCGGCACGGAGAGTGTCGATCGATAGAGACGACAAATTCAAAAAATACACACACACACAAACTTGAAACATAAAACAAAAATTAAAATAAAAACTTAATCTAACAAATTCAAGAACAAACTAATAATAAAATAGAATCTAACAGTCCCCAGCAACGACATTAATAATAAATAAAAGATAGAATCTTGTCCACATCCCCCCACACTTATTTCCAACTCGAGGAGTGGAATAAGTTTGAAAATCAGACAAACGAAGGAACAACACCTGGTAGTTGATCTCAGACATTAATATTTTATCTCCCGGAGGCTTTGGAACTCGCACGGCGTGAATTTGGGCGGCTAGCACTTCGCATCGACCGATGCAGGGTCGCTTCGGTTGATGGAAGCCTTCTTGTCGACTCCTTCCACGGGTCGAAGTGTAACATGCTGGCCTCTCGATTTCCATCGATGCCAGGCTGCGTCGATTGAAATCGAGACATACTCCCCTCTTTTTTTTAATTCATGCACTAGCTGCAAAAGATAAAAGAAAATTTTAGTTTTAAAGTAAAAATTGGAAAAACAGTGAAAACAAAGTCCCGGCGTCGATCGACGTGAGAAATTTGTGTGCGTCAATTGACGTGACCCTGCATCAATCGACGCATCGATCGACGCAGATACCAAAAACAAAAAAATTCAAACTGCAAAAATAAAACTAAAAATACAACTCAAATCCAAAAATCTTCAACAGAATTAGTAAGAGGCGCTAAATCTATCTATTCCCCAGCAAAGGCGCCAATTTGATCACTGATATTTCTACTAGATTAATTGCAAATATAGTGGTCAAATAAATTTATAACTCGAATGCCGAACCCATAGAGAAAAGATATGCGAAATAGACCTATGTACTAAAACACAGTTTCGGATTAATTGTTTGAGTAATTCAAAATCAGGTTTGATTTTATAAAACTAGGCGAAGAAAATAAAATAAAAACTTATATTTAAATAAAACGAAACTCAAATCCTAGAGAAGAAATCTTATTATAAATAACATATAAGAACCAATTAAATTAACAGGTGGAATACTGCAATAATGATATATTTCCTTGGTTGGCAAATATAACCTAGATTACTAATTAGTGACTATCTCCTTTCGGTCTCAAGAACACCAAATTAGTCAATCTCATAAGCAAATAAGTTCAATTCCTACAGTCTAATACATCTCATTGGACAGTATAGAGTATATCATGAATTCCTAATCTCATTATCAATATTCACCTTTAGTCCTTCTATCAATAGTTAGACATCTAACTTAATCGTCACATTTCGGTCCTTGAATTGAATAAGAATTATAAAATAAACACAGGAATCATGAATCTAATTAATTAATCCTAAACATGCATTCAAAATAATATCAAACCCTAGAAATAAAAGACATAATTAAAATAAAATAAACTTGCATTTAAAATAAAAACATAAATTCAAAAGTGCATAAAATAAAATAAAATCATAACTACAGAAATTGAGGTTGAGAAGGATATATGAATTAATATTCATATAAGGAGTGAAACCCACTGAATAAACTAGTCTAGAGGGGTATTTATAGTGTTTGTACGGGCTTTACAAGGCTGAATCCTATAGGAAATAGGATTAGATTTGATGTATATCTAAATCTCCATGTCCTATAATGGATATATCTTTATTCTTGAGTCTTCAGGGCTTTAATTATGATATTTCTCTTCAATCTTGGCCAAATCTCGCCCAACATTCGTGAAAACCTTCCAAAAATTCGTCAAAAATACTCGCATCGATCGACGCGGGTTTCACGTCGATCGACGCGCGTCCATGTCGACCGCTCTCTTGCTGCATCGATTGATTTTGCACGTTCTCACAGTTTTGGCCATAACTTTTCCTCCTGAACTCCGATTGACCCGATTCCAGTTGCGTTGGAAAGCTAACTCAAAGCTCTATCCAATGCCATGCTCCAATAGCCCGAGTTATTTGTGTGGAGAAATCCTTCACTGCTACTCTTGCACGTCACTACTTTCAGAACGGATGTTCTGTGAATTCAACCTCAAACCTACAAAAATACACCACTACAAGCGCAATACCCTCCTAGAATGATTCATGCAATAAAAAATATCTAAAACAAATGAAAATGCAACTAAAAACAAAGATAAATCAAACAAGTAATGAGTGAAAATATGAACTCATCACGCTCATGCACGAAAATAATTAATAACTAAACCTAAATGCACTAAAATAGAGGATAAAAACATAGATTAAGTGAGTGTAAATATGAGCTTATCATATATAAATAACAAGTGATTGAAAAGTAAAGCATGCTTTCATTTAGTGGAGCTCAAAGAACAAAATAAAATATTTTATAGGTTAAAATTTATATTTATAAGAAACCCCATCTTGATAGTATACGTGATCAATGGTCAAGATCGTTTCACCCTTTCATATTCTAAGATGATGATGAATTGACCAAAAATCACATAAACGTGACATTGCGTCAGGATCGTGGGGATTTTCTCGTGAAGATCTCAAAAACTAGGACACGACTCTCTCGCCCCCATTCCAACTGGTTGATCATTGTCTAGAGCTAGTGATTGGGATCTTGGACCCAATTGTATACTGCTACCGACTAACTACTAAAGATATTGGGCATCCTATGCAGAATGATCTACCATAAAATTCTTTAGTATAACACTTTAAGTCCAATTTCCAACTTCTGTTCTTTCAAGGTCTCAACTTGACCCTCTTAGTTAACTCCTTCAACTGAGCAACTGTGATATGATCCTCATTGATGGAATAAGAATCGTAGCCCAAGAACTCAAAAAATGCGATGTGGAAACGAACTCAAATGAAACTCAATGGATGGAAATTCAACACTCCTAATTACGACCCGTCAAGTAACTTATCTCAGAAGGCTCTCATATACGCCCCAAAAAGGAGAAGAACTAACAATGGACAATTGGTGAAGATGCCAATGAAGAATTGTTGAAGACAACACAATCAGATGAGAAAGTCTAGTTGATAAATCAATATTGAATTTCAAGGTAATCAACAGAGTCGACACGATGTGGAAATAGGATGGAAATTCAACACATATAGATACAACCCTTCAAATGTCATATTCCACATTAATCTCATACACAACCCAAGAAAGAGAAGAACTAATGATGATGAATCGGTGAAGACACCACAATCAGATGTGAAAGTCCAGTTGACAAGTCAATATTGAATTTGAAAGTAATCCACAGAAATTCAAGAGTTTTAAGAAACAGAGAATTAAACTCACAAATTATTATTCAACTGAAAACCGAATTTAAAATGAAAATAAAAAGCTCTATAATTAAGGTGAAAATAAATCTCTAAACCTAATCTAATAAGGAAATTAAATCTAAAAAACATATCAAATCTATCAAGATACACAAAAATCATATCTTGGTATCTTTGTAATTAAAAAAATATAAATCCTAACAAATATAAAAATCAAATCTAATTCACTTAAACCAAATGAAATCTTACTAAAATCTAAAAATAACTAAATACCTTATGTTATCAAGATATATCAAGACAAATCAAATCTTATCTTATCTTCAATGATAAATCTTGCCACTTGGATCTCCATCAAACTGCTTCAATGTGCGGCTTACTCTCTCGTTTGAATCCTTCAACTGAGGAAAATCACCTAGCCTGCAAGAAGATTCAAACAACAGGTTCTAAACTGACTACCGGACATTCAGAGTTAGTCCTCTATATGATTCCTTTTGGAATCCAAATTTTGATGATACTCTTTCTTGAGTTTCACATTTTTTCGCTGCATAATTATCTTTTTTTTAAAATTTATAAAGTTACAATTTTTCGCATTGATATGGGAGTTTTGCTTTGTAATGGATTTCTAGAAAAACCTCGAGGATCTAGCCTCGGGTATGTGTGAAAAGTGTCATAAGACTTCTTTGAGATATGCTCTAAGTCATTACGAGAGATAGCCTTTCTTTGCCCGAATATCATGTTTATGAAACTGATGGATCTCAGTCTAGGCTCGGGCCTCCAATTGGTATTAGCGTAACTGTGTCTAAGTCTCCAGTCACCATAGAGGTAACTGATGGACCTCCAACCGTTACCCCAATGACTGGGTTGAGTAACTTTCTTCCTCACTGTAGAAACTAGTTGTTTAGTTAGTTAAAGATGGTTAACTGGTCTAAAACCTTTCGAGGGACATTGAGTTTCAGTTATCCTTTTCAATGTTCCGGGGCTGATAACTGGTTTGTCCATGGACAATAATTATAAACTTTTTCTTACCAGTTTCAACATTTGAAGACGATGGATGCAGTGTTACTCAAATAATTTTCTTTAAAGCCAAATCCCTCCTTGTTAGAAGGTTTTCTAGAAACAGAAATCAGATGCTCTAAAGTCATTGAGCCTTTTGTAAAAGAAGAAATAAGTTTTCTTGCTCAATATTTTTCTTTTTCAAGGCATCACCCTTAACTGATAAGCTTTTAAAATTTTTAATCAAGTTGAGTGTTTAGCTTTTAGTTTATATCGTCATTGAGAGACTAAGACTTTGAGTTCTCGTTAGTCAACTTCATGAATTGATCCATTAACTTGACATTTTTTTGCAAAAGTTTGTTTTTTAAAATATCGAAAATAGAAATTTCATTTGAAAGACTTTCTAAAGAAGATTCATCTGAGTTGTAGTAACACATCTCAGAGTCCTCATAAATATGTGAAACAAAAGGAATAACCTGTAGAAAATCAATTACCTCATTTTCAATTTCAGTTCATGTGAGTGCTAACCGACTATCCTCTAATTACTCATTTATGGTGATAGCCATGAGTGCCAAATGAGAATTCTCTCCAAATTTGTCTTCAAAGCTAAGTGCTTTAATACATGAGCAGTTATAGTGGACATTTTAGAGTTATCGGGCTCTTCATTTTCAACAACTCTCATGTTGTCCTTCATGAAATGTAGAGATCTTTTAGTTAACACACCCATCATGTTCTGATAAAGACTCTTGAAATTTACGATAATCTTTTTCTTCTTGTTTGTGTAATTCTTCATTGACAATTGATATGAAATGGAAGTAATCATCATGAAACATCCTGCCCGCTACAATGGAATGGTAAGGATTGAATCTGGTCCAAGGTGACACCTAGTCAGTCAGAGCAGACCAACTGTTCCGATACCACTTATTGGTCCCAAATCAGAGTATATAAAATGAGTAGCAAAAGTCTTAAGTTTGATGGCCAGAAATAGCTTTTACTCAAGTTATTTTGTACTTGTTGAAAATTGATTATTTTTCATGTTGGAATAAGATGATGAATCCCACAGTTTATAAAATAAGTTTTGAGCCGATGACTTGTAAACTCTATCCCACTGTCACTTTGAAACTCTTTAGTTTCTCGATTAAATTGATTCTCAAAAAATAACTGGAGTCATAGAAACACATAAACAAAATCACATGTAATGGATAGAACCAAGAGAAACAAGAATGATCATCCACAAGCACAACATAGTATCGAAAGCTTGAAATAGAGGCAACGGATGCAGGACCCCATAAGTCGCACTGAATCAAATCCAAAATATTAGAATCACCACTACTATTATTTTCAAATGGTAGTCGAGTACTCTTGGGCAATGGACAAGAGTTCCACAATCTAGGTGTAGGCAATAATGAAGTAATAAAAACCATACCAAGTTTATTTAACAGATAACAGAGTGAGCCACATGGCCGAGGCAAAAATGCGATAAACCATAAGCAGCATGAAAATATTTATTGTGAAGTATCGCAGAGAGTGTATTTACTGTGAATCCAATAGATAGAGATCACGATCACGGGTTTCTATTGTGAGCACCTTTCTTGACCCCGATTCGGGATTTAAAACCGAGAATCAATGATAATCACTTTAACTGGGTAGTCACGAGTTAGCTGGCTAATTGATTATAGGTTCTTAGTTATGCCACGAACAATAAAAATGTTATGCAATGTAAAAGCTGAAGTTAGAGTTAATGAATCAATGTGAGAATAAAAAGACTGGCACCATTACCAACAGTCTCACAATTGCCATCGGAATAGGAGGATGCATTATCAAGTTGTGTTTGATATGATGAGACATGCAATGATGCCCCGGTGTCCCTATACCAATCCAAAGCCTTTAGGTATGACATAAAACATCCAACAGAGAAGGCCAAAACTATGTTGGATGGTGTGCAAGAGCGATTGTAGAATCAAGTAAAGCGCTTTAAGCAATCAAAAGCATCATGAGTGGTTTCCCTGCAAAAATAGCACGAGCTGTCGATGAGCTCGACTTCCATTGTGTTTGCCCCGAACCCGACTGGGAGAATGACAACCTCAAGCTCCATGATGATGGAATATCCTTGTGATAGTCATTGATTCATGCCAATAAAGGTAGCAGAATGTGAGGAAGGAGAATCATCAATGGACTTTTAGAAGATGTTGTGGCTTTGAGCTTGTACCATGAGAGTGGCAAAGTCAGGAAGAGGATCTTGAGTGGGTTTAGCCGTGACGAAACTTTAAAAGTTAACACCGAGTCCCTGAAGGAACCAATGAAACTTGTTAGATTCATCAATGGGCTTGTCGATAGCAGCAAGTTGATCAGACAAAGATTTAAACCGACGATCATAATCGGCTACACTTAGGGCACCACGTATTGTGGATAGAATATCATTTTTAGATTAATTTATTGGGTCTTTGAGGCATAACTATATGCACTAGATAGCGCATGCCGAACATCATGAAGAGTTTTACATTCGATAATAATTGTCATAGATTCTTCTATAAGAGTTAAGGATGTCAATTGAGCCAATCCATCGATTTAAGGTCAGCCTTGTGGATTGCAGGTTATTCGGTCCGGGCCTAATCGGGCTAAAATATCTTGACCCTAACCTTAAGTCATTAGCTTCCGGGCTAGCCCGACGGGCTGACAAATTTATGAATTATTTTTATTTATAATATTTTCATGTCATCAAATATCTTCACTTTTATAATCTTTAAAATAATAAAATATGTACAAATATGTATTTATAGAAAAAAAAAAATCAAAATACATCACAATCTTTATATATCGACTGCAACCCACATTTTGGCTCGGATTAATCGTTCTAATTAACCTGCATGCTTCAGACTAAATTAACATATCTAGTGAGAGTGGATATGTGAAATAGTTCAAGGAGTGGATCACGGGATTGCCACTTTTGGTACTTTGGAATTGGTTCTTTTCTGCCTGTAGCAGTGGTGAGTTCGGCGGTGGGGGGCAAGGAAGAACCATCAGAAAGGGGCATTGGCTAATCAATAGAGGCTCGATTTAAGGGTGACAGAATAAGTAACTGGTAGAGTTCAATTTAATATTAAACATGGTAAATAGGGGAAGAGTGGAGTCGTCGGGAGTCACCATGGAAGAGTTGAGGAAATGACGGATTTTTTTTTAAAAAAAAAGCACGCATAAAAGAAGAAAGAGCTAAGTTTTAGCCAAGTTAGGAGTACTAAGTAAAAATGGTTATAATGTACTACTATTCAATATGTTTACAAGCTAGATAATAAATACATGGCAAAGTCTCAGATGAGACGGTCTCATCATTTTTATTGTAAGACGAATTTAATGAAATGATGTATTTTTTTATTGCAAATGATGTTTCACCATTTTAATTTTGATATGAGTTTAATGAAATGATGTATTTCTTTATTGCAAATAATGTAATTCTTAAAAATGAAATGATGTATTTAACTTATTGAAATGATGTATTAAAGTCCGTCTCACAATAAAAAAATAGTGAGACCGTCTCTCAGGAGACCAATTCTAAATACATACAAAGCTATAGCAACTATGGTAAGAGAATAACAATCTATCAAAATATATACACCCAAAAATAGAAGATACGAAGATCTCAAATGCTGTTTTTATCTCTAATATAACTTATCAGGCTAGCATATTCATAGAACCCAAAAAATTATACTGGAAGGAATGTATAAATTCATTTCACAAATGTGGTAAAAATGTAATTGGAAAGTTTTTAAGATCTCAATTTATTATACAAGAAGGTGCTGAATCTTGCCACAATTTCCTTTTATTCCTGATCTGAGTTTGGACCGAACAAAGTCATATATATTTCCATTATTACATCTTCATGAAATGTCAAACAAATTGTGATGGAAATAGAAGGCAGGAATATACATATATTAATCATCAAACAGATGATATTGGGCGTGAGGCATCTTCTCTCTCAGCCTTTGTTGAAGTGGTATGCTGCCGCTCAGTCATTCCTGCGGCTGCCTCTCTCTCCTCTTTACTTTTACCCCATATCACCATGTACAGCCCAATCACGATGACCGCAGCTCCACTTACCCTGAAAATATATGTTAATTTGACCCACAATTAGTTGCAGATTCTGCATATGACAATTCAGATTTCAGACAGCTACCTATAGCTTACTTTCCGACTCTCATCTGGTCGGAGAAAATGAAAGAACTCAAAATGGCGGTGATGATCAAACTCAAAGGGCTGAATGCTGTCACGAACACCGGTCCCTTTTCTTTTATCACTACTCCTGAGAGATAATAGCCTATTCCAGAACTGAATACCCCCTGCACCAAATAACAATATATATCTTGAGATTGAAATTGAATTGGATCGATGCTAATTTACTTTGAAAGACATTGAATTGAGTTAAAAGCGGGTAAGAATTGGCTAGAAAAACAAATTTAGATATATAGGACATAGCATGATACCCAATAGGCCAATAGAGCAGAAATCCTTGAATTGGCTTGGAAAAAATTTAGTATGGATAACTCGAATTTAATAGTATGAGGCCTTATAGGGCTGAGATGTATGAATTGGCCCCATTAATATTTTCTTAATGCAATTATAATATCAAAATCAGTTTCTAATATTAATGATACAATTGTATTTAATGTAATTTTTTTTTAATATGTAATTAAATTCATAATAGTTTTTTAATCATGAAATCGAACCATATTCAAAATGAAAAAAATACACTTTTATTATTTAAATGGATGGATACATACAAGAATTTGATGTGTTTTAAAGTGTTTATAAAATGAAAAAAATATTTGTATCTTTTTTATTATTTAAAAGCTCGAAAGAGGAACATGTTTACTAATAAAATAAAAATAAAACTTTAAATATAAATAATATTTAGATTGTAACTTAATCTTGAGTGAAGCCAACATTGAGAACTAACAACGGAAGAGTTAAAGAAGAGTAACAAAGAAGTGAGAACCACTTTGTTAGGTACTAAGTTTTAGTTCCTTCCTTAATTTGATGTTTTGATATGTCAAAACCTACTTTAGTACTAAGTGTCTAGAGTCTAAAATATAATCCATGTATAGGATTAATTGTGTTATAATAGAACTTAGATGCTGAAGACTGAGCAAAGGAGTTTATCGAGATTTAATGAAGTGTTCGTGCGTAAGACTTGGTTTCACTTAGTATGGTCAAGACCTATACAGAGTTTGGGTACTCAACATAGAGGTCACCATACTGACTTATGAGAAGTCGGTATGAGGGTTCCCTATACTGACTATGGAAAGTCAGTATGGAGGCCTTTACTTCTTAAGCACGTGGAACACAAAGAGAACCAAGCTTAGTCAGACTTCAAGGCAAATGATTGCTAAGTAAAAGTCAGTACAAAGAAGTGAACAAAAGCTCAGTGAAAGACCTCCAAAGGCATGCTTCGAATTTAACTCTCCCAACCATCTCTAGTATGAACGCCCTTTGGTATCCAAGGAGGAGAGAGAGCGACTGAAGAGGATATTTGAGAAGAAAGCTTCCAGAGTAGTAACAAAGGCCATGCTCTCCAGAACTGAGGCGCCAGACATCTCCGACAATGACGATGGCTATTACACATCTAACGATGAGGCCGTACAAGAAGCATTCCTAGTGCTGATGGCCAAGCTTAGAGATGAAGATTCTGATGAAGGAGAATCAGAAGCTGAGTCACAAAATTTAGTAACCACTTCAAACTTAGTTTTGATTCCTGCAGCATGGATAGAGGAGGACTCTGAATCTCATTGCTCGGATTCAGAGGATGTTACCCTCAAAGTTTTAAACAAAGAATTATCTAAATTTTATAAATTGAAAAATACCTTGGTGGGAGAAAATGACTCACTAATACTCAAAGTTTTAGAGTTGACCAAGGAGATCGAAGGATCGAGGTCGAAAAGTGAGGATTTGACAACGAGCATTCCATTTTGCTAGAAAATTTTAAAATTATTTATGAAGAATGCAAATCCCTAAAACTGAAAGTTGCTAGTGATCAAAAGCTTATTTGTTCATTATATTCTAGTACTAGCAAGGTTTTAAAAGCCCCGAGTATACAAAGAGATCTATATGATAAATCAGGGCTAGGTTTTTCTGAGAATGTTTTGAGAAATCATGCATCGACTTCTGAAATCGGAAATGTTTCAAATCATTATTTTAAAAAGGATTCCGATTTAGAAGTAAAGCTGTTAGGCAAAGGAGTAGGACAAAGACTCCTTAGTGGAAAATCAGGGCAAAGGAAAGAAGTCAGTTTCCAAACTGAGTTTCAACCCGAAGCTTAAAAGCAATTTGGTTTCAAAACCAAATAAACCTGAGATGAAGCCCGTAATGCCTAAGAAGTGGGTGAAGCAGAATGTTCCTAATGTAAGGAAACCCACATCAACAACGAAGACTGAACTTTGTAAGAAGTCCGTTTTGTTTCTGGATTCTAGAAATTTGAGGTTCCCTGCTCATACTTCTTATGAGAACAGAACTTATCAGAGTAGGAGGGACACCTACTCAAGGTCTGAGCCCAATCATTTTTCCAATTCAAGGGCTAGGAAGACCACACACCCTGGACTTGGTTTTCGAGAACCCAATCAAAACTTAGTTTCCAAGAAGTTGGTTCCAGGAAACTTGGTTCCTAAAAGCTTAGTTCCTCGTCAGGTTTCACACACACACTCTATTCCTTCACATATGCATAAAAACAACATACATTATTACAGAAGTAAGAGAAAGGCTGAGAAGGTTGCGACACCTAAGCCTAAGGTGAAATAAGTTTGGATTTCAAAGGGATGGATTCCAAAAGACTAACCCCGCAAGACCCGCAGAAGTTTGAATACTTAGAGTCTAACCTTCATTGTTTTGCGAGTACAGAGTCACCAAAGTCAGCTCAAGAAGAAGAAGCGAGCTAGGATTTTGGATAGTGGGTGCTCTGTGCACATGACATGAGAAAAAGAAATCCTCTTAAACTTACTATTGGCGAGAGGACCCCTAAATATTTTTTGATATGACTCCAAGGGGAGAGTAATCGACAAAGGATGCTTGTAATACAATGGGATCACTATCAACAATATATCCTTAGTCACCAACCTCAACTACAATCTGTTAAGTATCAGTAAGCTTATCCAATCCAGATATGAGGTGACATTTGCAGAAGATGATTGCTTAATCAAGGTCAAAGACTCCAAGAAGATCGTGTTGAAAGGAATGAAGAAAGGAAATATTTATATTGTGGATTGGGAAAGTGGAGAGCTTGACACGTGCCTTGTTGCAACAAGCTCGTCCCAAGAAGGAGTGAACTGACTATGGCATAAGAGGCTTAGCCACCTGAATTTCCAATCCATCAGACATCTAGCCAAGCACAAGCTTGTGGAAGGTCTTCCTTAGACTGGATCCAAGATGGAAGAAGGAATCTGCAAGGCGTGCAAGATGGGGAAGCAAACCAAAGCTTCATTTAAGAATCGTCCCATCACAGCAAGCACAGATAGGATCTTTGAGCTGCTGCACATGGATCTGTTCGGACCGGTCAAACCACCCACCATTGGAGGAAAAATATTCACTTTATTGTGGTTGATGACTACTCAAGATATACATGGGTGAGGATGATGAAGACCAAGGATGAAGTGAAGCTCCAGCTACCAGAGCTCATTCTTCAAGTACAAAACATCAAGGGAGTCACTTTGAAGAGAATCCGCTTTGACAATGGAACTGAGTTCTGTAATGGTCCCCTCATGGATTTTTGTGCGGATGCTAGAATTGCTCACGAAAAGTCAGCTCCAAAGACTCCATAGAAAAATGGTCTTGCCGAGCGAAGGAACAGATCACTCAAAGAGGCAGTAAGGACCATGCTTGCAGAAACATGCTTGAAGGAAGGCTATTGGGGAGAAGCCTTGATGACTGCGTGCTATACTCAGAACAAAAGTGCCATAAATAGTCATCATCATAAAACCCCGTACGAGGTCTACAATGGTCATAAGCCTTCTATAGCTCATCTACGTACTTTCGGTTCCCCGTGTTACATCCATAATAACGGAAAGTCTAAGTTAAATACTTTTAGTCCCAAGGCGGATGAAGGTGTGTTTCTTGGATATGGGAACCCTTCATATAGGGATATAGAGTACTTAACAAGACTACGGGACCTGTGAAAGTAACATGTTATGTTGTTTTTGATGAGCCTATCTTAGTGCGCAGGACATTGAAAGACCTGGAGCTTGGTGATCATGAGATCAAGATTGCCTGTGAGAAACTGAGTTCTGAAAAATAAATACCTAATACAGTTTCTCAAGCTAAATCTATCAATGATCAATCAAGTACTCCAGAGGACCAGGCCGGTGATGCAATTGTTCTTGCTGAGGCCATAGATTTACTAACAATTAATGCATGTATCAATCAAGGGGGAACTTCAGGTGTTCCAAATGAAGCTCAGTCTGGCAGCCAAGCTGAAACTGAGTTGCCAACCCAAACTGACCTTCCAGATGATAAAGATGTTTAACCTGAATCTGTCCAACCCGAAGTGAATCAAGAAGATCGAAGGCTAGAGATTGTAGAAGTCACTACTGGAGAAGAAGGTTTAAGTCAAGAAGCTGAAGACCAAGTTCCTACTCCAAAAGATCTAGCCATGGTGGAATCAACCTTAACACAAGTTCCAGTATCGGGAACAGATGGTGCTGACTATCATGGAGCTTTTGTTCAACCTCTTGAAGTAACTCAGCTCCAGAGACCTATGGTTGAGACACCACCCTGAAGAAGTCGTGCTTGATAATAATGCCAATCCAGTACGCACGAGGCAAGGAAGTGCCCTACTTACTCGATTTATCTCTCAAAATCCAGAGCCTACGAAGATAAGAGATGCTCTGAACTCCACTGATTGGATCAATGCCATGCAAGAGGAGTTTGCTGAGTTCAAGAGAAATGAAGTATGGTACTTGGTGGATCGACCGTACCATCAATTAGTCATTGGCACGAAGTGGGTTTTCAAAAATAAGAGAGATGAGACCGGGAACATAGTAAGGAATAAAGCAAGGCTCATAGTAAAGGGTTATGCTCAGTGTGAAGGGATAGATTTCGATGAAACCTTTGCTCTCGTAGCTATACTTGAAGCTATCAGATTATTTCTTGCTTATTCCACGCTCTACAACTTCAAAAATTTTCAGATGGATGTGAAGAGTGCATTTCTCAATGGGGAGCTCAAAGAAGAAGTATATGTGGAACAGCCCCCAGGCTTTGAAGAAGGAAACTAAGTATACAAATTGAGGAAGGCTCTTTATAGGTTGAAACAAGCACCCCGAGCTTGGTATGAGACCTTGTCTCAATTTCTCCTCAAGAACGGTTTTCAGAAAGGGAAGATCGACACATCTCTATTCAGGATCAAGGACTGAGCAGACATCCTTTTGGTTCAAATTTATGCCGATGATATTACATTTGCATGTAGAAACTTGAAGTTGTGTGAGAAGTTTGCCCAACTTATGCGAAACAACTTTCAGATGAGCATGATGGGTAAGCAAACTTACTTTCTGGGTCTTCAAGTTATTCAGTCCGAAGGAGGAATCTTCATCAATCAGAAGAAATACACCAAGGACTTGATGAACAAGTTTTGTCCAGAGAAGACCAAGCCCTTGAGGATTCCCATGAGCCCCAGTGCTCAGATTAATCTGGATGGAGAAGGAGAAGCAGTCAATCCAATGAGCTATAGAGGAATCATACGATCACTGTTGTATTTGACCGCAAGTAGGCCAAACATCTCTTACTCAGTTGGAGTATGTGCGAGGTTTCAAGAAAATCCCAAGAAGTCGCACATGGAGGCTGCAAGAAGAATTGTGAAATACCTCAAAGGGACAGAATCCTTAGGTATTTGGTACCCCAAACCTGACGAGTTTACTCTTAATGCTTACTCAGATTCAGATTTTGGAGTTTGCAGAATCGACCGAAAGAGAACAAGTGGAACTTGTCAGTTCCTAAGACATAAGCTTATTAGTTGGTTTAGCAAGAAACAACACTTTGTGGCCATGTCAACAACCGAAGTTGAGTATGTGGCTGCTGCTAGTTGTTGTGCTCAAGTACTTTGGATCAAGCAACAATTACTTGATTATGAGGTCGAGACTGGGTGTGTTCCTATCAACTGTCATAATAGCAGCGCTATGTGCATCACAAAGAACC
Organism: Plectranthus barbatus; assembly: GCA_026898455.1. Classification (NCBI taxonomy): domain Eukaryota; kingdom Viridiplantae; phylum Streptophyta; class Magnoliopsida; order Lamiales; family Lamiaceae; genus Plectranthus; species Plectranthus barbatus. The sequence continues at coordinate 55,892 of JAPKLW010002156.1, forward strand.
CAGTACATCATTCAAGAACCAAGCACATCAACATCAGACATCACTTCATCAGAGATCATGTCTAGAAGAAAGATGTATCCGTAGAGTACATTCATACTAAAGATCAACTAGCGGACATCTTAACAAAACCACTCCCTGAAACCATATTCAAGGAGTTATGTATTAAGCTTGGTTTCCTGGAATTCGATGAGATTTCATTCGAAGAGGAGTAGATGTGGAATAAAACTAAGTCCGAGCTCTTAGTTTTATGGTTTTCTTACTTTCTTAATGTCTAAGTATGGTAGAAGTGATACTGACAAAAACTGAGTCCCAGCTCTCAGTTTCTCTTAGAAGATTAATTCTTTCGATTATTGCAAGTGGTGTCACCAACATGTTCCAATTTGGTGTGAAAATCGAAGAAAACTTTGATTAAAGACGATAGATGCAGATTAAGACTGAGTTCAAACTCTTAGTTTTCAGATTTGGCTTACTTCTCAGCATGAAGGTTCCATTCTTAGCCAAATTTTTGAAGATGATTCTAAGTGGTTTCTATGCTAAGGAGTGAAACTTACTTTCAACTAAGTGTCAGTATAAGGACACGTACTCAGTATGGGTCTCCAACACTTAGCCAAAATTCTGAAGATATTGGTGGACCATACTGACTCCCCTAGAAAAACCAAGTTTTAGTTTTTATACTTAGAATATTTTGAAAGAAAGTTGTGGAATTAAACTGTGTTCCACCTCTCAGTTTAGAAACTGACTCTTAGTCAGTATAGATGTATAAAGGCGGGGATTCATATTCAAATATTTATCTTATCGTATACGATGCATTAAATGCGTAACATGCAATGATGAATCAGTGCACGCCACATGGACAAGCCCCGCTCCCACGTCAGATCAGTCAAAATTAGTTCAATCGACGATATTTCCCAGCCATCGATCTTATATCTGTTGACCTAATCCGAACCGTCTGATCTTTACCTTTTTACCTTATTTAAATCGATGAAAAATGACGGTTAAAGCTTTTATTACTTTTCTATTTTTACCGATCTAGAGTTCTTCATCCTTTTCAATCTATACCCAGAGAATTCAAGTCTCTCAACATATATTCCCTCACTTAATACCAATCATTAATCTCAAATCATGGCACCAAAGAAAACAAAGATACCCCAGAAGTCGGCTGGAGAAACATCTACTTCAGGCATAGAGGAGGAGCCACCGGTTGAATATATTGATCGACCATATTCTCATATTCTAAAGTTATTTCACTCTGATCCGAAGAAGCTCTCACCAAAGCAGAGGAGAGCCGCACAAGTGACGAAGGAGAAGATTTTGAATGTGGCAGATATCAGGGAGGCCTACCCAAACCGTCGTCTGGTAAAGAAATTATCAGGGGAGAGGATAGTATATTACTTAAGGGCTTGACCGAAGACATTTTTTCAATTTTTGGTTGCTGAATTTGATGCCAATGCAGTGGTTGACAATGACAAGAAGTCCTTCACCACTCAGGAAGCCGAATTTGAGATTGTGGTCACACCTCAATTGCTCAAAGAGGTGTTCAAGTTGAGGAACAAGGGAACCAAGATTCAACATTATCGACAGGGAGTTAATAATAAAAAAGTCCAAGAAATTATGGAGGGTTACTAGACTGACTGGAAACTTGATGAAATCACCACCTCCTGGAAGATGAACCACAAGACCAACGAGCTAGACCCCTTCTACAAGTTTTTCGCTGATATCGCCATGAGGATGTTGTAGTGTGAGATGGGCTCATTTTCTTAGATGAGCCGAAAGAAGTATTCTATACTTATGACCATCGATGACGAAGTTCATGGAGACTGGGCATAGTTTCTCTTTGAACGGTAGTTGGACTATGTGGGGAGGAAGTCCACAATTGAGAAGACAGGGCAATTCTCCACTAGTGTAAGTTTTGGATAAAAAGTCAGTTATATTTTAGAGAAATTGTTGCCGAAGGTTGATGATGGTGAGCTGCTGATTCCCATGGACTTCATTCCAACTAAGTTTGAGGTGGGTGAGCCCAGCGCCATTGAGGACGATGATAAAGATGATGATAGTGGTGGTGGTGGTGGAGACAGGCCCGTGGAGGAGACGGCTGAACAACAGGAGACTGCAGCTCAGCAAGAGGAGAGCTTGCAGTAAGTCATGGAGGGCCTCCCCCAATTGACCAAGCTAGGGGAGGATCAAACCAAGGACAAACCAAAGAAAAAGAAGAGGAAGCTGACTAAGAAGTTTGGCGGGGAGACGTCAGCTCAGCCAGTTCAGGGGCCTCAACCTTTCCAAGGTCGCATTTCTATCAACATCCCAATGAAGCCCCGAATTGAGCCTTTTAAGCCTCTATCCGAAAGAAGAGAGAAAGAGAAGAGGAGGTACCGGTGAAGGGAAAAGAGAAGGTGGGGGAAACACCCCGAGAAGCTCAAGATCATCTTTCAGGAGCCAGAGATTGAAATTCCTGAAATTGTCAACATTCATTTTCTCTCTGGGGCTCCTGAAGCACCATCCTTCGAAACTCTCTACCAGGAAGCTCAGGGTGCTAACCAACACCCTTAATGTCAGCGTCCCTAACCTGAGCAACCTGCGATAGACGTATTGGTGGAGACTGAGATCAAAGAAGAGCCGGCGACCGACCCAGAACAACCGGCGAAAGGAGGTGAGGAGAAAGATGATGAGGAGAGATCTGTCAGTTCAGAGCAGATAGAAGTGGAACGACCTCCTCATCAGACTGACTTTCAGCATGTACCTGAGAAAGACGTGGTGGTACATGCTGAGGAAATCATTCTTGAGATTGCTCAAGAAGCTGCTGAGCAGGCCATGGAGAGCCAGGAGGAACAAGGGGGTGATGAGCGGGCGACCACCCCGGCAAAACTAGCGGATCGGGAGAAGGAGAAAGAGCCAGAGGCTACCACTAAGCCCAAAACTGAGCCAGAAATTGAGCAGGAGGTGGAAAAAGAGCCAGAGCAAGAGCCTGAAACTGAAAGAGATCCAATCAAAGGGAAGGGTCCGGAGGTCGAGCAAGGGGATACCTCCTCCCAAGCTGAGTCTGCAACTTAGCATCAGCCTGAGTCAGCTCATGCTGAGGGTTCGCAAAGAAGACTGGAAGAAGATGATGCAATGAACATCAGTTCTGATGACTCTATGATTTTCATTTCTTCTGAAGACAATGATGTGCATTGTTCCCGCTTGGATGAAGGGTTCGATTATGAACAGGACTTGCATGGATTCTGGAAGCGACACCCCTGGGATACAAGGAAAGACAAGGAACTGACCACGGAGCCTAGTCAGATCCCAAACTTTAAAGTTCCATTCACTGGGTTACCACATCCTGAGTCCACTTTTCAGCGATTGAAGTCATGGTGCCCAGAGATCAATCCAACTGACACAAAGTATACCAAGCTTATCCCCTGGGCTGCTGAAATTTCACAAAGGATAGAGCGGAGGACAACTGAGGAGATCAACTTGCTCTATCCTGACATCTTGCGAGAGAACACAGTCCACTATGATAGACAGAGAATGGAGTTTAGGAGATGGAGGAGGCACGATATAGTCAGGCATGAGCTCACATCTGAAGATCTTTACATCATGCTAGCTAGATTGGGGCTGACTTTCTGGAGGACTGAGGAGGTATGAGTCATTGTGTGGAGTGGTCAAAAAGGAATGAGGCAGATGACGGAGGAGGAAATAAGGTTGAGGATGCTTGCTATCCGTGCCTACCGAGCTGAGACCTTTAATGCACTTAACTTCAGACCAGATTCTCATAGGCTACCCCCTCCAAACTTTCAGTTTGTGTCTGAGGCACCCATCTCTGCCATCCCTATCTCTCAGTTACACACATCAACTTCTGGAACTTCCATACTTGATACTCAAGAGCCCACTCTGGAAGGATATTGTCATATCATAGCTGCCAGGAGAAATAAGGTGGCAAAACTGACTGAGCAACTCTAGAGGATGGAAGGAGAGCTTGAGCAGATCAAGGAGGATCTTGCCAATGTTCAGAAAGAATTTGAAGTTGGTGAGGAGGATAGCAAGGAGTTGGAGCAAGCTTGTCTTTGTATGCTGAGCTTATAATCCAACAAATGGCCGAGCAGACAACCCAGATACTCAATGTCATTCATTCCGGTAGGCAAAACTTGGCCAATGTTGCTCATGTAATTCAGAGGAGGAATGAAATCCTTGCCAAGGTGAATGCTCAAAAAGAGAAGGCCAAGAAGGAATTTCAAAGGATGCAAGAAGAAGACTATCTGGCCCGAGTAAGAAGAGAGATGGAGACTAAATCAAAGGAAGATGAAGAAAATAGACTTCGTGAAGCTGAACTCAAGCGCATAGTCTATGAAGAAGCTCGCTTAGCTGAATGGAGGAGACTTGAATAAGAAGCAGAGCTTCAGAGGCAACAAGTCGAAGATGAACAGAAGAGATTAGCAGAAGAAGAGATGTTTAGGGAGGAGGAAGTATGGCGCAAGGCTATCGAAGACCTTGTCAGGCTTGAAGAAGAGAGAGCCCGATTTCTTGTTGTGGTTTCTACTGTGCCTGAGTCCTCCATCCAAATCTCTGGGAAATGTTGTGCCCGTAAAAATGTTGAATCAGATGCAAACTCACATCCAAGACCACATAGATGTGCTTACTGCTAGATTCAAACAGAAAGAGGATGAAACTGATGAAACTTTATCTTTTGTTAAGTCTACTGTCTCGACCCTTTTTGAAATTGTCACAAAGGGGGAAGAGCAAAGATAAAAAGAAAAGGAAGAGCAGCACCTGAGAGAAGAAGCTGAGGAGAAGAGGAGGCAAGAGCAGCACAATACACTTCTGGAGCTTGTTTCGAAGTTGAGTGGAACAAAGCCTTCATCATCTGCGCCTCCTCCCCTTAAGTTTCCTGGTACTTAACAGGGGCTCCCCCTATTGGATAGAAAGACTTCTCTTTTTTGCAGTTCAGTTTTTATACTTTCATTGTACTTGTAATCCTTTTTAGTTCCCTCAATTTGGTATTTTGATATGTCAAAACTCACTTTAGTACTAAGTTTCTAAGTCTAAAATGTAATCCATGTATAGGATTAATTGTGTTGTAATAGAACTTAGATGCTGAAGACCAAGCAAAAAAGTTGCTTGAGATTTAATAAAGTGTTCCTGCGTGAAACTTGGTTTCACTAAGTATGACCAAGACCTATATTGAGTCTGGGTACTCAGCATAGAGGTCACCATATGACTTATGAGAAGTCAATATGAGGGTTCCCTATACTGACTATGGAAAGTTAGTATGGAGGCCTTTACTTCTTAAGCACGTAGAACACAAAGAGAACCAAGCTTAGTCAGACTTCAAGGCAATTGATTGCTAAGTAAAAGTCAGTACGAGGATGTCCATACTTGGATTCCTCAGACTGAAGTTAAGTCTGCAAGTGCAGGTGGAAAAGTACATGAAGTACATCATTTTCAAAGCAGAGCAGAGCAGACCTACCAAAGAATGGGTTTGATTGGATGACATTCGAAATGTCTCTAACGATTGGATATCTATGTCTAACGGGCAGAATTTTAAAAATCGAAGGATTCCTCTATAAATAGGTTTGCATTTCAACCTTAAAAGGTTAGAAACTCTCAAGCTCTGACAAGCTGAAGCTCTGCCAAACTTTCTCGAAAAAAGCTTTTTGTTTAGTCCGTGATTCTATTCACGAGACTTGAGTTTCTAACTCAAGCTAAACATTTGTGCTATGTGGTTCAAAGCACGAGGCTAAGCATTAAAGCTTAAGCTACCTCTTGGTGAATATATCCTTCAAAGATATATTCACAATAGTCCGTTCCTATTCTTGGATTCTGACTATCACAGGCGTCTAGCCAACCTTACTGAGTTCTAGAAAGAACAACAAATATCCAACCACCATGAAGAAGGGTGCGAGGTGCGTCCACACTTCAACCTGAAGACTGAGTCTACAAGGACTTCCTAGGCGAGTGACGATAGCAGACCGAAGGACGGAGTGCCAACGGGCTATCTATATATCGTAAGGGGACTTGTACAAAACTTAGTGGATTCCCTGATTAAGTTCGAAAGAGTGGAAGTAGGATTGTTAGATCCGAACCACTATAATATCATGTGCCTTTACTTGCTTTCATTTAAGTTTCTACTTACTTAGTTTCTTCAAAACTCACTTTAAAATCTTCAATACTTGTCTAAGTATTGAAGTGTATATTTGTAAAACTTACTTAAGAACTATCTGAACTAAACTTAATCTTTCAGAAACCCTAAACTGAGTTTTAGTCAGTTTAGGAGAGCAAGTGCATTATTAACTTACTTCCGCTACACATTATACTCTCTGATTTAGGGACCAACACACTTAATTATAAAAATTATAGAGATAGTTAATTTAGCTCGAAGCTTTGCCTGTTGCAAAAATATGGGTAGTATTTAAAAAAATCTAATTTGAATAATTTGAGTCTCGATAATGAACCTAAGAACCGACGAGTCAATTCAATTAGCTTGACTAATTTTTTTTTATCATTTTTTAGCATAATTATATTAACAAAATCTACTTTTAATATTTTAGATCATGTTTCAAGTTATATAACTATATTTAGTTCAAATTACATTTAAAAAATAATTAACTTCTTCAAAATTATTTAATCGTGAAAGTTAAAATATTGATAAAATAAATAATATTTTAATATGTAAATTAATACATATATGTTTTCATTTTATTATAAGAGGTAATAAATATTTCATATTTTTTTTTATCTTTTAGAAGAATAAAAGAGATAAGAAATTATGTAATGATATAAGATTTTATAAAGTTTTTAAAAAATAATTAATAAATTTATTGGCTTAGCAGACTACCTCATAAATTGAATCATTAGGGTTAGAGTTTGAGATTTTTTAGTTCAAAATCTTATTAGTCCAAATCCACTTGAATTAAATAGTCAATCCAAGAAAGCTAACCTTAAACTCCATGAACTAACTTAATTGACATTCTTAAAAAATTAATTGTATTTCCTCCTTAATTGGTCCCCCAGTCCAGTCCCTTTTAAGACTGTCGGGGCTGATTGGCATCTATATTACCTAATTTTGGCAAAAACTTGCGTTAGGCAGGCCTAAACCGTTTAGGCGGGTTTTATCCTACCCAAATGGGTTCACCCATCCCAAATAGGGTATATTATATGGGTTTGTGCTTGGGTTAATGGATAAAACCCGCTTAAAGCTTGGGTTAATGGATAAAACCCGCCTAAATCGTTTAGGTCTGCCTAACCCAAGACCTTCCCCCTAATTTTCTGTTTATTGTATTAATTTTATTATTAATTATTTTTAAAATTAGACGAAAGAGGAATGGACTTGATGTGAAGTGCTTACTCCATAAACATAGGCTAAAAGTTTGGCGTCCCAGCCCAGGGCCCAGATTTCCATGTTACCCCTCTCTACGGTGAGAGTCAGTGCAGTTCCTATGATTGCTCCCAATGTACACGCCGCCGCGGTAAGGGAAAGTCCGGCGGGATATGACTTCAAAATAATTGCCTGTTTTATAATACGGTAATGCTTCACTCTTGTCACGACACATTTTAAATAATGAAACGATCTCATACAAATTTTTAAAAGAGTATATTATATATACCTGAAGAATGAAAAAGGAGGAGTAACATAGAACGCTGATTGTGATCAAAAGAGCCCCTTTGATGGGGTCTTCGGGATCTGGAGAAGAAGAAGCGGCATCGTATTTATGTGCCCACGGAAGCTCTAGTACTCGTCCTTTGATAAGGCTCATCATCATGGCTCCACCTACAGTGACTATTGTTCCCAAGATCTTTGCATGACTTCGGATTTCTTTCAACTTCACTTTCTCAATTCTGCATAAACTTTCATATCAAGTTCATAAACTTTAAAATTTGTTCATGAACATCTTGGTACATCTTTGCTTTGTTCGGTAGTTTAAGAACTTGTTTGAAAATTATTTAGATTTTTTTGATATAAAAAATAAATAAATTGATTGATTAGGTGCATCCAAAATAAGTAATTTGCAATGTTAGAAATTATTCTTTAAGATTAAAATAGTTAGAAATACCTGACGAATGAGTGTCGATTAATTTCGAGTGCAATTGCACCCGGTGTTTACGCTTATTTTTTATGTAGTGAGATATAATTAATAATAAAACTCTACTAAAAGTTTTAATTTTAATTTATAATTTTATTATTAAAATTGTTATTGAGTATATTACATGAGTGTTCACTTTCTCTCTACTAATGTAATAAATAATATAACTATACTAATGTAATAAATAATATAACTATACAAACAGTAATGTAACTACCTTAATTGGAATACTATTAATTAATCTATTTTTTCCCCTATATTAAGGCTCAAAAACAATATAATTCGAGAATGCTTCTTTAAATATCAAGAACGGTCCTGAACCGGAACCTACATAAATGCCACTATTTTCTACATTGTTATAAATCCAAATCAAATTTTTTCTTTGTACTTAAGTCAGCCAGTATTCTAAAATAAGCATGTCCATTGTGGGCATGCATACAATTGGTGTAACAATATATTAGAGGTAATTATAATAATTAAAATTAATCTCATAATTATCACATGAATACATGTTAATGCATGTATCCATGATGAATAGGTAATAAAAAACTAACAAATGTATTCACGATGGATAGATAATCAAAATGACTATGCAACCTTACATGCATAAATATAAACAATCAAATAAAAAATAAAAAATCTTACAACCATAAATCAAGCTAATTCGAGATTAACATTTGCCACTTAATAAAAGGTGAATTACCTCAACATCCAAGCCATCATAAAAGTTATAGCAGGCATAAGATTGCACATAGCTGCCATGAAAGTTGGCGATGAATATTTCAATCCAGCAAAGAAGGCATTCTGACCCATCACCGGGCTGTTATAATTAAGTTCCATTGATTAGATTTTAGACCAAACCCGTATACAAAAATATATATATACACAAAATTTTTCTTATTTAATCAGCTCTTTATATATATAAAGGAAACGTCTAGGTATATACTCAATAGTGCCAAGTAGTAGGATCTTGATGAAGGTAGAGCAGGTGATTTTTGCTGGCCTGGATTTCCTGTTGAAGATATATTATGAATATTTCACAAAAATCTTGAGAGAGAGAGGAGCATAAAAGAATTCGAAGGAGATGTATACCTTTCTAAAATGAAGGCGAAAGGGAGGAAGATGCAGGCTGCAAAAGCATTTCTATAGACAGAAAATGTGAAGTGGGAGGTGCCCTTGTTTAGAGCAGCCTTGGCGACTATGCCAAAACCTGCATTGCCTATTTGTAGGATCATTACTCCTGCGTATGGCTTCACTTTCTTCGTAATTAGCTTCCACTCCATCATCATGATTGCTTTGCTTTCCCCTCTCTCCCTAATGCTATTTATCGTTTTTTAAACTGCATCTTTGTAGGATTTAATAATATTTTTAGAAATAAATTAATCCTAGTGAATGACACGCATACATATAAATTAGTATTAAGTAGCTCATCTTTTCTACTTTAATCATTGATGGAATAAAAAGGTTAATTGGCAATCAAATGTCTAGTTTTTACAAATTAAATGGTGTAGCATTCATCAATTTTTGTAGAAAACATTGTGATATATTTATTTTCTTGAATTTGAATTGTGATAATTGAGAAATTAAATTATGAAGTTACTTAGAAGCTATGTAGTTTGGGAAATTAAAAAACCACTAATAAGATGTGAGTTTAATGTCCCATATTGGCATTAGATACATAGTTATGCCTTGTATTTAAGTTATTAATAAGTACGCGTTATAAAAAGTGTGTTGTTAGGAATAAAGTTTAGTTTTGATGATTGTTAAAAGATTTTCGGTTAGCGAGTTTGTAAACTCTTCAACCCAAATCAAGCCTAACCGAACTCATAGTTTGATTTAATTGATTGAATTGAACTCAAAATTCTTATTAGCGAAATTGAAATCTCTCAAAATCTTAAGTTCAATTCGATTCGCAATTTATAATTCGGTTCAATTTTCTCAGTCCTTCTCCTGTTTGATGTGTACTGTGACTTTAATTGAAAAAATAAGTTAACTCGAAAATGTTTTTGTCAAATAGGCAAATTATTTTTTTAATATTTGGTTAACAAAAGTTATCCACTATCCAGAATTTGTCGATGGTGCTTCAAAGGTAAAAGCATAACTTTTCTGAACAATTGGACAAAAGTATTCATCAATAAACTTCATTTATAGACGTTTTCATATGACACAGCACGATTCATTGATTGGGTGTATTCAATCCTACTTAATAAATAGGGGTGTGCAAAAACCGAACTGAATCAAACCAAAAAATTGAAGAAAATCGACCGAACTGATAAAACTCGATCGATTTGGTTCGGTTCGGTTGGGTTTTTGGTTTGGATTGAAAATCGATAAGCTATTGGTCGGTTATCGATTTCTAAAATTTTACTTGATAAACCGACCTACTATTATGATATTAATTAAAAAAAATTATATATATATATATAAATATATATATATATATATATAATATTTTAATTATTCTTAAAATTCTAAAATCTAAAATATATCCTATCGTAATTACTCCTCATTCTCAAACGTGAACCCTAGTCCTAAATCCCAACACCCGACTGGACCCTTACCTAGCCCGCCGCTCGCCGTCGTGGCTCGTCGTCCAGCGCCAGCACACCGGCTGCACTCCTGCTCGCGCTCGGCTGCTTCCTCACAGGGACCTGTCAATGCTCGACTGCACTCCTACTCGCGCCCGCACACCAGCTGCTCGCTGTCCAGCGCCCGCACACCGGTCCCCTGGTTTTGCGGGGGCCCCGCCCTTGGGGGTCCCCCCCCGGGCCCCCCGCCCGGCCCCCCCCCCCCCCCCCCCCCCGGCTGCTTGAATTTGTTCTTAACTCCTTTGCGCCCCCTGCTTTGTGTTTTGTTGCTCTTTTGTTGCTGTTGTTTTGCTGGTTATCGGTTTGAACCGAGCAGATAAGAACCGACCGATATTATCGGTTCGATTATTGATTCGGTTCCAAACACTTATCGGTCGGTATCGATAGGTTCTTTTTATGGGTTCGGTTGATTTTGTTCTGCAATTTTCGGTCGGATTTGAACCGAACTGACCGATTGTACACCCCTGTTAATAAATATAAAACTTACTTTTCGTAAGAAAATTAAAAATAACAAAAGTATTAACTAAAATAAAATAAAGACTTTGGAAGACCAGAAATAGTATATAGAAATATAATCTCTCTTAGATATTTTAAATAAAAAATTCCTAACTGAATAATCTTAAAATGAAACCGATTTATCCGTATTTCCGACCAAAATAATAATAATAAAATGTAGCATATTCGGCCCCATTATTGCCACTAGTAAATGACAACAAAAAAATTATTCTCATTAATTAATAGAGAGGATATGACATTGAAATATTGTCACAACGAACCTAATCCTTCATAGTTTTATTTTCTTTTTAAACTGGTCAATAATATTTAAGTGGAAGAGAAGATGTTCCATCCATTATTTGAATTCATAAGTAAATAATTATAAATAAATAGCTTAATTATTATGCTCCGGAATCAGAACCCGTTATCCCTCGTAGTTAATTGTGAATAAAATATTTTGTTTCGCTTATTATCCTATCTAAGAAAGTTCATAAAAGCCATAATATTTAAAAGTTGAAAGTTTTTTCTTTAAAAAAATTTAAGATTTTTAATACTCTCTCCGTCCCATTGAAATAGTCCCACTTTCCTTTTTTGTTTGTCCCATAGAATAGTCCCATTTTCCTAAAATGACAACCTTTTTCACACTCACCAATAAAATATTAATTTCACTACACTCACAACCCTTAATTCCCGTGCCGAAAAGAAAAGGGATTACTTCACCGGGACGGAGGGAGTAATATGATATCTTTTTCATTTTTTTCTTTTGAACCAAATAGCAATTCATTAATTATACAATTGTTGGTCTAAAAATGTCAAAGTATAAACATGCGGGGAAGATTTTAATCACAAATTTAGTGATCTTAACTAATTCTGATGAGCGATGAACCCCATTGAAAGTTTTTGCAGTGTCACTTGTAATTGATACTCATCAGTTATATTTTTCTTCGATTCTCCAACCTTTTAGATTAATACTCATCTTGAGTATTTATAAGTTTGTGAACTTTTAGATTAATACTCATCTCGAGTATTAATAGGTTTTTGAATGTGGAGTTTGCTTCGTCTTCTAGCCATTGTACACTCCTTTTCACTAATGTGTATGTACTTCTTGTAAGAAAAACTCTTTGTCAATCGACTTTGCTATCAGTTATCGGAGTGACTTTTCTTCATATAAGTTGTGAAGCTTGTTCTGATTGAAAACTTCGCAATTGATTTCTAGTATGCTTCTCCATAGAATTTGGGTGAATCAGTTCAAATGATGTCTTTCAGAAAGCAATTTCTAATCTATTACAAATTAACCTATGCTAGGTTATAAATGTGAAATTACTCAAACAAATTCAAGATAAACTGATTGATTATTAAATTGGTTTGACACATCAAAACTAGCATACGAAGAATAACTTTAATTTCTAACTAACAGTCAAAATAACTTTTTATTTAGAGCAAATGCTTTAAGAAAAAAAAATCTATAAAAACGTCAAGCATAATGTATCACTTCACTACAATAATCTAGTAAAATATATTATAAAGACGATTCACATTCGCAAACTTTTGGAAGATTAGATGTTGAGATAAAATTGTTTAAGAATATTATAAATATAAAGAAAAAGAAAAGCGTAAACAATATAAAAATGGAATTGAAAAATACAAAATTGACTAAAAATCATAAATATAATGGCAAATTCTCATATGAGATGGTTTCATCATTTTTATTATGAGACGAATTTAATGATGTATTTAATTTATTGAAATGATGTATTTCTTTATTGCAAATGATGTATTTTTTTTACAAATAATATATTTTTTTGCACAGAAAAAAATAATAATAATGTATTTAATTTATTGAAATGATGTATTTCTTCATTGCAAATGATGTATTTGTTTGTTGCAAATAATGTAATTTTTTAAAATGAAATGATGTATTTAACTTATTGAAATGATGTATTAAAGTCCGTCTCACAATAAAAAAAAATAGTGAGACCGTCTCTCAGGAGACCAACTCAAATATAATTGATTCGAGACTGCCTCATTTCTCAAGATGAAATACACCTCAATAGTGTCATGATCAAATTTATCATCCCTAAAAAATAAAATGGTTCACATTCGTCATGTTACAGCATTACATACTATGAAGTATTCGTGAATGTGATTTTTTCTATTTGTCCCATATTTTATAATGCAATATTTACATGTTTTTGTTTATAATCAAATTAGTTTAGGGTGATTACGAGCTGAGTATGATCAAATATGAGATTGAGCTCGACAAAAAGAACCTGAGACAATTGAGCTCAATTCTCAACACTACAAGAAATTTAGCTTATAGTGACACCCTTAGCCTAACACACATACAAAAATGTAGTTATACTATACGTATCCTGACAACTGTTACAACAAAGTGGTGTTAAATGAATAATAAATATATATTTTTAATTAAAAAAAGTATTAAGTTTTAACAACTGTTTTACCCCACAGTTGGTATAAAGTGTCGGGAAAAAACCTTTTTTTATAACTTAAGTAGACAGGGGAAAATTTTCTTTTTGGTGGATATGATTTCCCTCCAATAGTTTTTCCAGCATCATGTCCTGTGAGGAAAAACTCTTAAAAATACTATAAAAATAAAATATCCAAAATTAAATAAATATACACTCTTTGACAAAGTCTCAGATGAGACGGTCTCATCATTTTTATTGTGAGACGAATTTAATGAAATGATGTATTTCTTTATAGTAAATGATGTTTCACCATTTTTATTGTGATATGAGTTTAATGAAATGATGTATTTCTTTATTGCAAATGATGTATTTCTTTGTTGCAAATAATGTAATTCTTAAAAATGAAATAATGCATTTAACTTATTGAAATAATGTATTAAGGTCCGTCTCACAATAAAAAAATAGTGAGACCGTCTCTCAGGAGACCAACTCAAACTCTTTTGTTTTAAAAGTCAGATCTGCAACCTCTCCTTTATCTTTGTGCTCAACTCCCATCTCTCATCGATGCCTCTAAGATTTTTGCCATTAGAAAATTAAACCCATGAAATTTGAATTGAGATATGGAGCGAAAAAAAGAGAACTGAAAATTAAATAGTAGCAGATTCTACATTTTCAGAGTTTTCATGTCGTCGCATCTACGTAACTTGCTCCATTGTTTTCACCGATGCTGTTTACCTGCTCATCTTTTTACCATCCCGTTACTATCGATTAAAGTATAATCCCATGTTCATTCTCAAAAGGTTCGATCCTTTATTTAATAAATTCATACATTTTTATTATTTTAGATTTTATAATAACATAGATTTAGGTTTTACGATTCTATTAATTAGGGTTATCATGAATTCTTATTTTTTTCTCCGTCTTGATATTCCGAATGATTTTAATTTTGTTCATGTGTGTATTAATGTTGGATATAGTTGTGCTTTATATTTTATAATTAGTTTTGGACATATTTGTGAAATTCATGTCCGTAGACTTGGAGTTCTGAATGGTTCAATCTTCATAAATTTATACTCTAGAAAATTGATATTATCTCCTCATAACACAGAGAATATTCAACCACACAATTGGACTGCTAAATTAGATTAGTTCTACCGGTTTGGGGATTGGATAAACAGAGTAACCTCAAAATTTTGTGAGTTTCTACCCATTATAGTTTAGAAGTTTCACATTATGTACATTAGGTTCAACTTTAAACTTATCTTTTTGTTTGTGTCTGAGTGGTGCAACCATGATGCTATTAGGATGTCTTGTGTTTTATGCTCAATTGTTATTACTCTGATTTAAGTTTGTTAAGGAAGCCAAATATAAGAAATCATATTCTTCACTTATAGATGATGAATCAGAGTATTGTCAAAGAGTTTCTAGTTCATTGAAATTGTTTTTGATTCAAGAGGGGCAGTGCCCACTGTTTAGCATTAATGTACACCAACTCTGCAGGTGAAGGAAAAACTTTTTCTTCATCAACAACAATGGCAGATATTCTTCCAATATGGGTCCCAAGTCCTAACCCTATATATGATGTCAATCAATTCTCTCTCTATATCATGCACTTTGGCCATTTATATCATGCATTTTGGCCGTTTATATTATAATATTTGTTTCAACTATACGATTGATACATTTCAACTAAAATGTTATTAATACAAATTATCATAAATAATTGATATATACATTTCAGCCAAAATGTTATCAATACTAAAATTATGATAAATAGTTGACATATAACAGTGCACTCAAAGATTTTTGTTGTGATTTTGTTTTGGCATGCAATTTGGTGATATTAGGAGATGTCGATAGAGCTGAACCTTGAAGGCGTAAAGAGGGTTACCTCCCACAATGGATTCGAGATGGAGGTAAACTTCATTTTATGTACAATTTCATGTTTTAATTAATAAAATAATAGTACAACATGGTAATTCTGTTTTCTTTTGATTAACAGAAGGAAACAACCGTCGTCACAACATTTGATATAAATCGAAGATCAATGATGCAGGTAATTAATGAGCAACAAATTAAACTCACTGTAAATCTGTCATTGTTATTGGTGTTGATGTTGTTGGGGTTTTGTTTATGTAAAAATGCAGAACCATTACTCTGCTGCATTTTGGACAATGAGGAAGAAACCAACAACTGCTGCATAATTTGTGGTCCTACATATTCCTATCCTATCTAATATGCTTTAAGTTACATATTGTGGTTGTTTCAGAATAGTGCAGGGAATGCTGAAAGCTTCTCAATGTGCCAAGGTGATTTCACTGGAATCTATAAGGATCCAAGTCAAGTAGGTAAGTGAAGCAGAAGAAGACACAGAAAATCGTTAGTTTTGTTTTATTTCTTAGCTTCTTGAATTAATCAAACTATTATTAATCACTAACTATTATAAAATGAAAATGGTTAATTGTTGCCTCACAATGGTACAGATCAAGGTGATCCCAAGACTTTTCCCTTTGAAGGCTTCCAGATAAATGGGAGAAGAGAGGTTTGAATTTAGCTATTTACATGTATTTTGTGTTTATAATAACTTTATGCTTAATGTGCTAATGTTGTTATATAATCATATACTTGAAACCTGTTACGGCAGATTGATCTATTCAGCCTTCTTTTTCATTAAGATTGCTTGCTTTCATTTTGACACTTTCTTTAGTTACATGGGACGTTTAATTGCTACCATTAATCATTTGGAATATTTCAGTGCATGGATCGCATAGGTGGTGTGTTAAACTATGAGTAAGTTGGTAAGAAAGCTTTTATTGAAGCTTTTGATTTTATTGGAGCATGCTATATTACTAAAATATTACTTTCATGTTAATTTGTTGAACGTTTGCATTTTGGTCTTTGTTTCTTTAACAGATTTGAATTTGAACTGAGGGGTGACAAAGACAGTTTTTCGAGTAATGCCGAAGACAATTTATTTTGTTAAGCAGTAGATAGTGCTAACAACATTCATTCAAATTGTTGAATGACATTCTTTTTATTAGTAACTTTGATGAGATATTCAAGTTAGTGAATACTCTTTTTGTTAAATTATTATGTTTACTAGTTGTATACTTTCATAATTTGTTGAACTAATCAAGTTATATGGATATCTTCTTGAATAAATTTATGAGTATTGAACAATTAAGTTTCACTACATGGTGTTCAAAAGTGTTGAATTGGTTGCTCATTAACTGGTGTCCATTGTGAATATGCATGTAAAAATTATATTTGATGAAAATTGTCTTTATACGACAATATATGGTGTTAGTAAAAATAATTTTACCCACATAAAATTATGTTGTCTTAATTAAGTTTCAGACATGTAAATATGTGATAAAAACTTATTTTTGCCCACAGTGAACACTGTTATGTTAAATTCATTTTGCTGGCAAGTAGATGTGTGAGAAGTAGTATTTTTATCTTGACACCATTTATTGTTATTATTGCATCGTACTCTATTATGACACCTTTTTGGACAACAGTACATAGAAGTGTCAGGATAGCAATATGTGTCATTATAGATTTTATTTAGTGACATATTATCCTGTTGGGAAAGGCATAATTTCTAGTAGGCTCGAATTGGTGCCAAGCTTCCATTTACTTTGAATAATTTTTAAATTATTTATAATGAAATAATAAGTTTAGAGATAAAAAAAAATGAATTATTTTAAGCTCAACTCAGGCTCAAACTCGATAAGGCTCGCTATTGAAAATTATGTTATTGTAGAAGAATATTATGTAGATCAATTTGTATCTTTTTATATATTTACTATCATTTCCTTTCATTAGATAAAGATATATATGTATGTATAAATATCTCTTTTGTATTATCAGTAAAGTAGTGAAGAGGCTTCTACAGTTTGCATCGTTCTCTCCATAGTTGTTATGCATTATTGACCTCCACACTGGATGTCAAAATGCCTTCTCAAATGGATAGCTCACTACACTAGTCTTAATGGAATAGCTGATATGTGCGTAAAATGACCTATATTTCGATGTTTGTGCATGCATGTTTGAGTTTATTTTACGCCCATATCATATGCATTTTGCTTCTTTTTGTTGTGTTTTCGTGTTTTGTGTGTTTCGGATGGTGTAAGTTTGGTTTTGGGCATAATTCAGCAATTTTGGCTAAGTTTTGGAGGAAAACCACCCGATCCGAGAGTAAAGGAGTGTGGAGATCGACCGAGCAATGCTGGAAAAGCAATAGGACTGATTTCAGAGACGAAGCTCGGTCGATCCATTTCCAGATCAACCGATCGGTACTGAACAAAGGCCAAGGTCGACCGAGCTCTGCATAGCTCAGTCGATCTATGTAGGACAGAGGTGAGGATCGATCGAGCTATTTCTAGACCGCCGATCCGGTTCGGGAATTTTTGGTGGTTTTTCTGTTTCAAGCCATCTCGGGCGATCCACTCTCAACCCGGGCAATTCGAGGCTCTGCCAACTCGTTATAAAAGGGGGAAATTCAGTTATTTTAAGAACTTTTGTCAAATCTACACAAAATCCTCTTACTCTCTACGATTTCAACTTCCATCACTTCCCAAACCTCACCCAAGGTGTCAAGGAGCTAGATCAACATTCCTTGGTGAAGATTCAAAGAATTCGACGGTAGATCAAGGCCAAACACTCAGATTGGGAGAAGAAAACTTTTGTACTTTCCTTTGAAATGGTTTGTTGTCAATTTCAAATTGTAATGAACCAATCCTTAGGTATGATGTTCTAATCTACTTTGGATGTTGAATTGAATAAGATTGTGTGAAAATTGAGTTGAATTGAGTTTGTTGACTTCCCTATTTGAGATTGATTCATGCTAGATCTTCATTTCATTCACTTAGATGTAGGTATGAGCCAATCTAGGTGATTGTTGATACGATTATTGCAGCCATTACGCGGATAAAAGTGTCGAGAATAACATGCTTTCATATGTTCCTCTATCTAATCCATGTGCGGAGAAAGGACATAGGATGTTGTTTTACGCGCTTAAGGAGTGAGTTAGGAACTTATAACATGACTGTTTGTGGTTTCTAGCATCATCAACGGCCAATTCGCCGTAACTAGGGATTGACTAGGGTAGGGTAATAGTCCATCTATCTAGGGATTAAAAGTGTTTGCATCTAGATTTGACTCAATTGGAACACATTTGCATTCGATTCAACATCTATTATATCTCTAGTGAGTTCTTGTGATCCTTGTTCAACCGAGCTTTGATAAATTTGGAATATTGTTCTTCTTTGAATTTTGTTGATTGATGAATGTGTTTAATGTTTTTTCTAGATAGTTTGGATTCGAGTTTTAGGAATTTAGAACAAACACAACGAATATGCTCTTTTCTAGCTATAAGAAGCCACACGACTAGATAGTACTCCGAAAGGGCGAAGCAAGAAAGTTCCTTGGATTGATATTTTTATTGCTTGATTGACCTTATATTTGAGAGATCAATTTTACCGTCATCAAGTTTTTTGCGCCGTTTCCAGGGAACTTAATTTGTGGGTCATTAGATATTGTTGAAAGTGTGGATATTGTATGCTAGGTGTTTGATAATTTGTCTATTAGATTGTTTGTTATTAATTTGTTGTTTGTTTTTTGTTATTTGTTGGTATTTTGAGTTTGTTGGACTCTTGTAGGTGTCAAAAATGGAGAATCATCGAGGAATTCACTTGGAGAGGCTTAATAATCTACAAAGGGAATTGGATGAGATGAGAGCAACGATGATGGAGAGAAAAAGACCATGGAGGTCACTCTGATCGGTATTCGAGAAGATGTCGCATAGTAGCTACCCATGGATGGAAGAGAGGAGACAAGACCGCACGGTGAAGTCAAGTTGGGGATATGAAGAAGTGGAGTTTAGAGATGAAGGATATGAAGATAGATGGGGAAATTGTGACTTCCGAAATAGCATGTATTATCCCCCATCTAATGGTTACTTTACACATAGTCCTTATGCGAGCCCAAACCATACTTGGAGTCCATCCATGACAAATGTTCATTATGATGAATTGGGTAGCAGAGATCATGAAGGATATAGAGACGAGAGAACATCTCGGGAAGCTTTGAATAGGAAACCAGATAAGCTCGAGGGGAGACTTTTGGAGTTAAGAATGCAATTATCCGATATTTTGAAACAGGTGAGTAGAAACCTCTAGTGGAAGAATGTCCAATTGACACGAAAATAGGTCTTAAAGGAAGTTGTGAGGAGATTAATGAGATTATGGAAGGTGAATGTGAGGATGCGGTAATGGCACTTAAGGAAGTAAGATTTCAAGATACGAGAGTAAAGGAAATCCAAGGAGAAGAATCAAAGAAAGAAGGTAAAGAGTTACCCCAAGAAGATGAAGATGATGAAGGCACCAAGGAGGAGTTACAAGTTATTGAAAATGAGAAGAATGATGAAATTGATATACCTTCACATGAGGAGATGCAAAAAGTTCTGGCATTGGTGCAACTTTTTGAAGAAGGGAGTGAGGAAGAGCTTGTGAAGCCAATGGAGGTGCATGTTCTTATCTTAGACATAGATGATACGCTCGATGGAGAATGTGTGGTAGATCTTATGATGAAGAGAAGCTTAGAGGATACCTTTAAAATCACATTAAAGGCACAAGCACCACCTTTGCCATTAGAGTTTGTCAAGACATTCAAATCTCCTTGGAAGGATGAGAGGGGAGCAAGAAAGATCTCCATGGATAAGTTGCTCCCAAGTAAATGCCGAACCAGGGAGAAAGGTATCTTGAAAATCCACAAGATTTTTGACAATGGATGACATGGTAAGGTCGTCTAGCTACCGACGTAAATGGAAGCGCTTGTTGGGAGGCAACCCAACCAATTTTGTTTCTTTTGTTTAATTGCTTTTAGTTGGTTTGATTTGGAATAAATGTTTAGTTTCTTTGGTTTGTGTGTGTTAGGAGGAACTACAAGATCGAGAGGAGTGATGATGCACCGTCCACCGTTTTGCAAACTTAGTCTCACTTGACTAAGTTTGGGGGGATGTGTCGGTAGCCGGTGCCTCGGTTTATTCTTCTCCTCTCTTCTCCTATCTTATCCTGCACTTAGTTTAGTTTAGTTTGTTTGGATGATTTTTACCCTAACATTGGAGTAATTTGATATGTTTGTATTATGATGATTTGATCTACCTTTGGATTTGGATTTGGTTTGGATATGGATTTATGGTTAGATATTTGATTTTGGATGGAATTATTGATAAGTTGGTATGAATGACTACTTCCTATTTTGTTTGGTTTGTGGATATGATGAATGGATTGGTTGAATGGTTGTGCTAGTGGATAATGTTCTATATTTCTTGATTGATGGTTTGTGGTTTGATTGGTGGAAATGAGAACTTTATGGTATGAATTATGCTAAAAAAATTGGTGGTGTTTGTGTTTGTTTAGTAGGTATATAAGATATTGGAGAGACAGTTTGATCGTGGCTACCGATGGGTAACACATTTTATCGCTTTCTTGCCATTTAGATTCATTGCATATAGATGTTGTTTGTAGGATTGTTTGTGTGCTTGTGTGTGTGTGTGATGAACCCAAAACTTGTCTTGAGATTGGACCTTGATTTACTTTGTGAAGCTTGAATTTTACCTTAACCTATGATAGGGCGGAATCTTGTTGTCAAAGCAACGTTTAACTTTTGAATTGCCGAGTTTTGTGTTTGGCTAATGCATGAGACTTGACAAAAAGCTGTGAGAGTGTTGAGCCTTGATATTGTCATATCTATCTTATTTGAGAGAGGCAAGATTGAGAGCGAAAAATCTAGAACTTGCATTTATTCTCGATCTATTGGCATGAGTATGCAACTAGAAAATGATATTAGGCCGTCGATTCCTAGTCCTACCTTACACATTGGGAGTATAAGGTGTTTACTTTGATTATTACTTGCCTTTCATATCTTTGACCCCCGTGATTGAGCTTATTTGGAGAAATATCTTTGATATTATTAGGACCAAGTTTGGGGGGAAAAGAGAGAATGAGGGTGATTACGGTGATGTGAGATGGGTTGGGAATTGTTTGGTATTTGGTTTGCAATGAATGAGGCATGAAAGGAAAGAAAATAAAGGATTGTTGTGAATCCGTGAATCCTTGTAAAATTAGGCACCTACGAAAAAATTGGTGCAAGTGTTTGAAAGAGAAAAGAAAAGAAAAAAAAAAGAGAAAAAGCATCCACAAAATGAATGAATGGTGGTGTCATTGAAAAAGAAGAAGAAAAAAATGAGAAGGAAAAAATATGAGAAAAGGAAAAGAAAGAGATATTTGAAAATAAATAAGCCTCGAGTTTTGTGGTTGATGGTTGCAATTTCGAGGGGTTCTTGGGAATTGAGGAGTTTAGTTACTTTGTCCTAAAACCACCTACCTTTTAGTTAGCCACGTTATAACCAAAGCAAAGACCTTCTTGATTCTAGAAGCTAACTCATTGTAGTATAGTGGTGAGAATGAATACAAGCCTATGGAAATTGAGCTCGATATCTTGTGTTTTGAGTGATTCTCATCGTCCCTAAACACGTGAGGGAGTGATTTCATTTCTTTTATCCATATTTGGTGAGTAGTTTGAGTCCTTAGCATTAACCATGTCACAAAGATAGGTGATAATCTCGTTTAACTAGGACATGCTAAGATAATCAAGATGAGCTATGAGGTATTGCACGAGGTTGAATGATTGCTTTACTTTGTTTTGATTGAGGACAATCAAAGGTTCAAGTTTGGGGGATTATGATATGTGCGTAAAATGACCTATATTTCAATGTTTGTGCATGCATGTTTGAGTCCATTTTACGCCCATATCATATGCATTTTGCTTCTTTTTGTCGTGTTTTGTGTGTTTCAGAGGTGTAGGTTAGGTTTTGGGCATAATTCAGCAATTTTGGCTAAGTTTTGGAGGAAAATCGCCCGATCTGAGAGTAAAGGAGTGTGGAGATCGACCGAGCAATGCAGGAAAAGCAGCAGGACTGATTTCAGAGATGAAGCTCGGTCGATCCATTTCCAGATCGACCGATTGGTGCTAAACAGAGGCCAAGGTGGACCGAGCTCTGCATGGCTCGGCCGATCTGTGCAGGATAGAGGTTAGGATCGATCAAGCTATTTCCAGACCGGCCAATCCGGTGCTGGAATTTTTGGTGATTTCTCTGTTTCAAGCCATCTCGGGCAATCCACTCTCATCCCGGGCGATCCGAGGCTCTGCCAACTCGTTATAAAAGGGGGAAATTCAGTTATTTTAAGAACTTTTGTCAAATCTACACAAAATCCTCTTAGATTCTCTCTACGATTTCAACTTCCATCACTTCCCAAACCTCACCCAAGGCGTTAAGGAGCTAGATCAACATTCATTGGTGAATATTCAAAGAATTCGACGGTAGATCATGGCCAAACACTTAGATTGGGAGAAGAAATCTTTTGTAGTTTCCTTTGAAATGGTTTGTTGTCAATTTCAAATTGTAATGAACCAATCATAGGTAGATGTTCTAATCTACTTTGGATGTTGAATTGAATAAGATTGTGTGAAAATTGTGTTGAATTGAGTTTGTTGACTTCCCTATTTGAGATTGATTCATGCTAGATCTTCATTTCATTCACTTAGATGTAGGTATGAGCCAATCTAAGTGATAGTTGATACAATTATTGCAGCCATTACGCGGATAAAAGTGTCGAGAATAGCATGCTTTCATGTTGGGAATTATGTTGTAATTCTCCCTTAGATCAAAATTGTAAAAGGTTTTGTTGAATCAAAGCCTTAGTAGTTTAGTCGATAATTCCTGAAGTCTAGCATAGTCTAGCAACTCACGTGTAATGTCCTGTTTAGGAAAAATATCGAGTTGTAATAGATTAGAATGCTAGAAGTATTCTCAGCAGATGGTAATGATCATGCTGAGGCCACCACCCAAATTTATCTTAATGATAATTTGGATATTCTGGGATCGCTTGAAGAAGAAGATGAAGAAATTCCAGATCAAAGACGTATTGCTGAAGGAAGATTGGGCGTTGCTGAGGAAATCGCTATAGACGATGCTGAGATCCCAGCTGCTGAGTTGCGGAATGCTGAGATTCCAGCTGCTGAAGTCCAAAATGCTGAGATTCCTATTGTTGAGATGCCGAATGCTGAACCCCAAGTGATTGCTGAAGAGAATGTTCTAGCAGAGAACAATTCAGCAGGCAAAGCTAGCAATGCAACCCCAGCACCCAGCAATCCAAAACCAAGATGGTTACGAGATCATCCCCTAGATGCTGTCATTGATGATGTCAATGATCCAGTCAGGACGCGACAAGGCAATGCGATGCTAGCGTGCTATATATCGCATGAAGAGCCTACGAAAGTTGAATATGCTCTACAATCTCCAGATTGGGTGAATGCTATGCAGGAGGAGCTAGCAGAGTTCACGCACAATCAGGATTGGGTTCTTGTAGACAGACCCAAGCACCAAAGCGTCATTGGGACAAAATGGGTCTTCAAGAACAAGAAGGATGAATCGGGAATGGTCGTCCGAAACAAAGCGCATCTTGTAGCCAAAGGATACAGGCAATGCGAGGGAATAGATTATGATGAGATGTTTGCTCCGGTAGCTCGACTGGAAGCAATAAGATTGTTTCTCGCTTCTGCTGCCCACAATGAGTTCTCAGTCTTGCAGATGGACGTGAAGAGTACCTTTTTGATTGGTGTGCTCAAGGAGGAAGTCTATGTTGAGCAACCACCAGGCTTCGAGCAAGGAAACCAAGTGTACAGGCTAAGGAAAGCCTTGTACGGTTTGAAGCAGGCACCAAGGGCGTGGTATGGAACGTTGTCTAAGTTTTTGCTAGACAATGGTTATAAGAAAGGGAAGATAAATCAGACTCTATTTCGTATCAAGGATGAAGGAAGTATTCTGCTTGTTCAAATATATGTTGATGATATCATTTTTGGCTCGAAGAATCCAGTCTTGTGTGACAAATTTTCTGAGCTGATGCAGAGTAATTTCCAAATGAGTATGATGGGAAAGATGTCCTACTTTCTCGGACTCCAAGTACAGCAATCGAGTGAAGGGATCTTTATACATCAGAGGAAGTATACAAGAGATCTGATTGCTAAGTGCAGCCCAGAGAAGACGAAAAGCTTAAGGATTCCAATGAGTACAAGTTTCCAAGCTGCTCTTGAGAAAGGAGGAGATGATGTGAATCCTATGCTTTACCGAGGTATTATCGGTTCTCTACTTTACCTAATAGCTAGCAGACCAAATATTTCCTATACCGTAGGAGTTTGCGCAAGATATCAAGCAAATCCTAAGAAGTCGCTGTAGACACACAAAAATTCACGACCAATTGAAACGTGCCACGTGGATTTAAAATATTAAATATCAATTTATTTATATTTTAGGGATTTATTTAAATAGAATTCCTAAATTAAATAAATAAAAAGGGATATTTAATATATAAAAATAATTGTCCAATAAAAAGCCAACACATGTCAAGCTCACCAAACATGAGAAGCGTGTGATCACAACTCGATGGACGAATGAGATCGCGCCACCTAAGCCTTAGATTCTCATGTTTTGCCTATAAATACAAGGCATAAATTGAAGAAAAATCATAAGTGAAGTGAAGTGAAGTGAAGAAGGCAAATTGAAGAGCTCAAGACTTGAAGAATTCTCTCCAAGATTCAAGGCATTCCTTTGAAGATTTGAAGGCGTTCTTCGTCATCTACAACGCGTTCTTCATCAAAGTCTAGCAAATCCAACGTTTGATTCGGAATCAAGGCTCATAGTCCCCGAAGAAACATTAGAAGTCCTCCAAATTGTTGAAGAAAAGGATCAAAGACTAAAATCAAGAAGAACAAGAAGATCAAGCTTCAAGAA
>JAPKLW010002156.1:91317-112818 GCA_026898455.1 Plectranthus barbatus
AGAAGAATCTTAAAAGCTCTCAACAGCAAGCGTCGAACATTGAATATCTGACACTGCATTCAAGAGATTCCTTGACTTCATTCAAGGATCAATCATTGGGATACCTTCCATCCTAGGAAGCATCCAGCAGTCACATCTTTGAAAAGAGATTGACTATCACGGGCTGGTTCCAAAAACCCCAGAAAAGTTCGGGAAGGAACTCTAAATCTTCCATTGCAGCATAGAGGAGTTTTACAAAGGTGTGCCCTTGACTTCTCCGCAGCTGCCGACTGAAGAGATCGAAGTAACGGAGGATAGCTTTGTAGTGGCCGGCTCGAAAGCTCAACGCCTGCTACAAGTGTTTGGCAATTCCTTGTACTTCAAATATCTTTTTAGTGAAATTCTCAGGGATACGGCTGAGGAGTGGACGTAGATCTTGTAGATCGAACCACTATAAATCTTGTGTTCTTATTTACTGTTTTATTATTTTTGTTCATCGATTTAAAACCTAGCAACCTCAAGTTGCTAGAGTAAACCTCTGAAACAATCGTAACTTAAGATCAACCTCGAGCTAAATATTTAGAAAAGATCTAAGTGCAAGATAAACTTATTATTCCGCTGCATTTGCTAAGTAGCCTTCGGGGTACTTATCACTACTCTGATTTGGGACCAACATTTCATATATTCCTCTATCTAATCCATGTGCAGAGAAATGACATAGGATGTTGATTTACCTGCTTAAGGAGTGAGTTAGGAACTTATAACGTGACTGTTTGTGGTTTCTAGCATTTTCAATGGCCAATTCGCCGTAACAAGGGATTGGCTAGGGTAGGGTAATAGTCCATCTATCTAGGGATTAAAAGTGTTTGCATCTAGATTTGACTCAATTGGAACACATTTGCATTCGATTCAACATCTATTCTATCTCTATTGAGTTTTTGTGATCCTTGTTCTACCGAGCTTTGATAAATTTGGAATATTGTTCTTCTTTAAATTTTGTTGATTGATGAATGTGTTTAATGTTGTTTCTAGATAGTTTGGATTCGAGGTTTAGGAATTTAGAACAAACACAACGACTATGCACTTTCCTAGCTATAAGAAGCCACACGACTAGATAGTACTCCGAAAGGGCGAAATAAGAAATTTCCTTGGATTGATATTTTTATTACTTGATTGACCTTAGATTTGAGTGATCAATTTTACCGTCATATATAGCGTCCTGGTTTCATTGACCCTATGTTTCCTGATCATGTTTGTCGTCTTGAGAAGGTTATATTTGGTCCATGTCAGGCACCTCTGACTTAGTATCAACGTTTTTACGAATTTTGTGTCAACAATCCGTTCTTATATATTTGTTAGCTTATGTTGATGGCATTATTATCACAGGGAATGACAAGGTTGCCTTGTCATGGTTTTTATCTAGAGTGCACATGGAGTTTTCTGCTAAGGATCTCGGAAAACTAGGGTACTTTCTTGGTCTCATATCTTTCTACTGGGCTCTTTCTTAGTCAATCGAAAGTCTGTATCCACGCCCCTTACTCTAGGTGCTTCTTTCACTCTTTCTTAGTTAATTGAAAGTCTGTATCCATGCCCTTTACTCTAGGTGCTTCTTTCACAAAGGATGGTGTTGCTTTCAAAGATACAACATTATATCATTCATTAGTTGGTGCTTTTCATTATTTGACTATCACTTATCCTGACATTGATTATTCTGTAAATATTGTTAGTCAGTTTCAACAGCATCCAACTGACGAACATTTCCAAGCTGTCAAGCACATTCTACGATATATCAAATGAACTCTCCAATATGGCTTGTCTTTCTCTCCTGGTCCATCTAATGTTCTTGGTTACTCGGATGCTGATTGGGCTAGGTGCACTGATATATGCCGCTCCACATATGGATTTTGTATCTTTTTTAGTCCTAATATTATATCTTAGAGCACAACGTCACTGCTGAGCTTATTTGGGTTACACATGTTCTTCAAGATCTGCATGCTTTCCTGACTCATCCACCAATTTTTCTATTGGATAACAAGAGTGCTCTATTCCTCAGCCATAATCTAGTTTCTCAAAAGTGATCTAAGCACATATACATTGATGTGATTTATTCGTGAGCTCGTTGAATTTGGTCGTTTGTTGACTCATTTTGTTCCATCATTTCTTCAGCTTGCTGATGCTTTTATAAAGAGTCTTTCTCGCCTATTTTTTTTAAAATGTTTCGAACCAAGCTTTACGTGCTTCTTAATCCCACGTATCACTTGCGGGGGAAATTCAAGATTATGATATTATAGGAGAATATTTTGTAGATTAATTTGTATATTTTCATATCTTTTATGATATTTCCTTTCCTTGGATAAAGAGAGATTTGTATGTATAAATATTTACTTTGTTTTATCAATAAGTAGTGAATTGATTTATTATATCATCACACTCGCTAGCCTATCGAGTCGAGAATCATGGAGCTGGAACTAGAGCTAGAGCTCAACAACAACTTGAGTAGCTCGATCTTGACCTCGGCTAATTTAATATCAAGTCGATTTTTAATTTCATTCGAGTTGATTTCTCATACAATTATTAGCATAATACTAATAACTTAGAGTCAAAATTAAGTTATCAATCATACAAGGAGTAAACTATCAAAATCTCCTCAATGCTTTCTTCAAGTTATTATCTAGAAACCAAATAACTAAAGGGTTTCAATTGAATTAAACTAAAAGAAGAAAATATAGATCGTATAGTAATAAAAATATCTCAAATAGAACCCAATTATATATTACAAAGTGATATCAAACTTAGGGGAAGAACATGTAAAAAATTCCAATTGGTCGTATTCAACTGAGGTTATAATTCATTTTCTCTTCTTCATAAGGTTTTGACACCATATAAAATAGGAAATTGTTAGATTTATATAATTTTGATGATATGTCGAAAACCATCAACAAGTTAAATTTTTATAGAATTGACTTAGACATAATTGATCTTGTAATTTCAATCATTGTATATTTTATAAAGTATGATAGTGTAGGTCCGGCCAACCGAAGCTTGATGAATTGAAATACTATCCCACAAGATCAATTTCTAACTCAACTGAGTCTAGAGCTATTGTAATAAAAAAAAATGAATAGCAAATGATAGTTTTGTAGAACTGATCAGTCATCTAGAATGCCAATTGATAGGACACGAACTAACATTTCACAATAAACTAGTAGATGGACATCGAAACTAAGCTGATAATCAACTAAGATACCAGCCTAGAGCGACAATCACAAGAAGATATTAGTTCACTGGTCTGAACAAATTGGCTACTACGAAAGAAAGATTTAAGTAAGTTTGAGCAAAGAATCATCTAGCTAAACATTTTGTTTTATCAGACATCATATCAAGAGCATGATACTACATAAAAAGTTCATTCTTTAACAACATGTTCATCAGAAAGAGATAAGTCAAATCAACCAACGGGAAAGAAATTAGCCAATGGGAAGTACTCAAATATGGAAGATATAAATATCCATCAAACTAGAAGAAGTGATGACAAGAGATTATGTGGGATACTATACACCGATTATTTCTACATTCACAAAATTTCATTCTTAAAAGCTACTAAGCTTTTCATGAATTATTAGCACGAGATCACCGTATCTTTCAAACACTAGACTACCGAGTCATCTAAGTGATCATCAGTATAAGCTCTGAGACCTTTTCAGGTCGCCTAGAAAGAACATCATCAACGATATAATATTCTCGTGGAGAGCTCAAAGCCACACTCAGAAATCAGCTGATAGCCTAGCAAGTGCATACTTGTGGTAAAGCATGAAGTTGAAAGTGTCCACAAACTAAATGTAGAGGAAGTTCCTCGTAACCAAAAGAACTGTAACAATAATCCATTTCCAATTACCCAAAATAGTGAAAGTTCGGGATTTTTGATCGACAAAAACAAAGAATGGACATAGGATTAGTTGGCATCCGATGATGGATTATATACTGAAAGTATTATGATTAGTATATTATGTACAAGGTTTTATTGGTTAATATACTTGGAATCATTAATGTTGTATGCTCATCTCCTGTTTGAATTAACAAACATATATCACAAACGATCTTATCCTCTTATCTCGTCGATAGGGAGATCATACGGTGTGTAGTAGTTCACGAAATATCATATGAATTGATTGACCTAGCGAGATATAAATAGTATCACAACTGAGACAGACCCAGGATAGACTATCGGTAAAGGCTGCAGTATACACAATAATAAGCAGCTTATCTTGGTTGCTTGGTATGCTGATGCATGCGGTACGCATCGATAGGACCTAAGTTAAGATCGATTCTTCTATCTGACATTAAATGAGTCTTGATCTTGATGGCTTGATGGAATCCTAAGCCTAAATGAAGGTTCGAAGGTATGCACAGACTTGTGTATCACTTTGATATATTATGGCGGAAAGTTCTAGTCGAACTTGAATATCTGTATCTTGGGTGGTAGCAGTTTGTGTAAGACTGTCTGTGACTGGAACTAGGTAACCATATCCAGTATGGGATGGTGACATTCCCTGAGCACCTAAAAAAGGTTCATTATGCTAAAGTCCTGCAAGCTGATTAAGTTCAAGCATAAGTGAAAAAGGTTGAGTGGATTGACTTAGGAATAAAAGATGTTAATTGATTTTGGAGCTTGTCAGAGCTCAAATTAATTAATTAATGTTTGTAACCTTAAATATGGTGATTTTCCGAGCCTATGCAACCCGTTCCTCATAATGTGGTAGCAAATAGGTAGGACAATATTGATTCTCTGGTGGCATGATTAATTAATTATATTTTGGGTTGAATATGAGAATTAATTAATTGATAGGCCTTATTTGTTATTTGCGTACTGGTCCCCGGTCTGGCCCATGAAAGCTCAAGCCCATTTGAGATCAGATTTTTCCTATAAATACTCCTCAGGTTCTCAGATCACTACACAACACAAGATCATAAGTTGCTAAGCAGCAAACTAGTATTTGGGAATTGAGATAGGCGACATTGATTTGAGAAGAGGGAGGAAATTTATTTCATTGATAGGCACGAAAACCGAAGGGAATCTTCTCCAGATTTTTGGATCGGAGTTGTGATACAGATCAGAATATCAGACCAGGAGGATCTATATCTTCTTCTCTCTCCTATTTTTCAAAATTAATTTATTAGTTTCAATAGATTTAATTTCATCATCTTGTATGATTAAATCTTGTTGCTCTAGAAAGAGGATTGAGGATCAAATCTCTGCGCAACCAGTTAAACAATTCATACAATCCAGGTATTCTGCATAAACAATCTTATGCATTTCAATGGGAGCATTCTAAGATTAATCACTGGCATAGTAATTTATTTTTAATATATAATTTCAACCTGGGTTATGGATTGACAATTCATTTTGCCAGCAATCTCTCTGATACCTCAATTGGTATTAGAGCCAGGTTGAATTAATTAGCTTTGTCAGCAAAAATAATATTGCCTATGATTATGCATGATGATTATTTTTATTGAACTGCTATGAATAGTTGTATGGATTGTATGGTTTTTGTTCCTCGTGGTTCTCGGGTTAATTCTCCCATTTACAAGGATTCATTTTTAATCCACGAGATAAATTCATGTTTAGATTTATTTTTCAAATTATAGTAGGATTGTTAGTTCCCTGTAATTTTTCAATTGTGAAATTAGATTTGTATAATTAAAATACAAAGAATGAAGACGACAGGAGCAACTACACAGGGCACAACACACGGTGGTGCCGACGCAACAACAGCGGCGGAACCTTTTGTATGGATTTCGTTGTTGTGAATTGAATCACTTAATCCAAAATAAACCTGGATCGTTCATGGATGTCAAAATAATTTCCATTCAATAAATTAACCCTAGCATGGTCCTATCAATTTAATGCGGTGAATATAGGAATACATGATTAATTGTGATTCTGAATCTGACTCGTGTTGAATCTGATTTTGATACCACCACACGTTTCAATTAAATTTGCGAAAGAAGATATTAATATTTTCGCAATATTGATTCTTAGATTTAATTAAAATAAATAGATAGAGAGGAAGAAATCTGGTGTTCTCCAGATTAGGCCTTTAGATCTGTATCCTAATGCTTCTCAATCCTACTACTGGTGAGGATTCCACAAAACTGTGCTGTGTAGAACTGAGTTGAATTTCTTCTCCTCACTCTACACTAATCGGCACTGCCCTCTCTCTCTCTCTCTCTCTCTCAGGATTTCTGTGTTTTTCAACTGATACAATTGAGAGAAGAATGAGGGTTATTTATTGAACTAGGGTTGAAACCCTAGTGGGCTCGTTTAAGCATTTTAGTTGGGATTGAGAGTGTCAAAGTTTTTATGAGTTTAACATTGTGATGTTTCAACATCATCATGTTAGACTTAAACAAGACTTTGACATTGAGATGTTAAGCTTACCCTTCCTGCAAGCGGTTACAACAAACTCCTAAGTTTTAGGGATTGTTTGTAACCCTAGATTTCCACGGTTTTTCTGTTCCATTTAATTAGGGAACGTGTAGATCTTTATTACTAACCTTATTTTATTTTATATTATTTTTTTCTTTGTTACTAAATAATAGGGAATGCCTCCACTACTTATAACCACTCTTCACGTGAGATTGTGAGTGATCGACGATTTGCCTAGGTCAAGTGGAAAGTGGGAAAGCTTCGTGCAACACGTCCAAGGAGTAGAATAGTGGGTACGAAGCTGTGCATTCCATGCAAGAATAAAAAGGGCACGACGAGCTTGAAGAAAGGTTGAGCAATTACACTACACTATCGAGCATCCAATCTTCAAGATCAACCAGTGCCTTATCCGTCCTTATCAATCTCTCACAACCAGTTACCTCTCGACATAATCCATCTCTTGAGAGTCCTCCAACGGTGGAGGAGTTGCGAGTTCACCTTGTGTTTAGTTTGATAGAACAGTTTGCCTATAGGTGTTTCTCAAGTGTCTATGTAGAGTGAGAATTATTCAAGGGAGTGAACCTAGAATAATTCGAACTATTTAAATTTTGTTTCACTGTGTAAAATTCTCTTTTATATAGTTAAATTATTTTAAAGCCGAAAGGCTCCTGGGGAATATAAATATTACCGAGAAATTTATCTGCTGCGTTTGTCTCTAACACCAACATTCAGTCTAACATTGAAGAGTTCGACGTAAACTCGGGCACAAATTCTATCAACTGGCATCACGAGCTGCTGCTTGACACACTAAGTAGCAAGGTCCTGTTGTGTAGTTTACGATGTTGGATCCATCAAATCCAACGGGTCGTCCACCAATTTTGGAGAGCAATGGGAACAATTATCCCATGTGGAAGTCGCGCATGAGGATGTTCATCAAGTCCATAGATGAACGTGCGTGGGCAGCTGTTCTTGACGGGTGGACCCCACCGAGATTGACTGTTCAAAATCGTGAAAACCCAACTGAAACTACCACCACTCTCAAACCTAAAGGTCAATGGACAATTAAAGAGCGCACCACTTCAAATTACAACTCACTAGCACTTAATGTCATTTTTGTTTCTGTCGATGTTGCCTGTTTCAGGTTAATCTCAAATTACTCAGAGGCCAGGGATGCTTGGCTGATTCTACAAGAAAAGTGCGAAGGAACCGCAAGTGTGCGAAGAACTAATATGAGCTTCTAACTACCAAGTTTGAAAATCTTAGGATGTCGGAGGATGAAACCATTGTTGCATACTATGAAAGGTTGGCGTCCATGGCAAATGAAGCACAAGCCCTTAGTGAACCAATTGGAAATGGGAGGCAAGTTAGCAAGATGTTAAGAACCCTTCTGGAAAGGTTTAACATCATGATTTCAACCATTAAAGAGGCAAGAGGTATTGATACATTGGAAATTGCTGAACTCGTGAGCATACTCACAACATTTGAGATGAACTTAATGGAGCAAAAACAAGATTACAAATGAAAAGGAGTTGTTCTTCATGCTGGTAAAAAGTGTCAAAGATACTCCACCTTCAACACCCAAGATACAAGAAATTGTTGAAGACTCTGACGAGGAGTCTCTTGATGAAGAATCTCCCAGTCTTGCTCTACCCACAAAAAGGTTTAACAAATTCTTGAAGTCCTACAAGAAAGACAACTTCTCTTCCAAAAGGTGAGGATCCAGTTCTTCAACATCTCCATCAACAAATTCCTCTAACACCTTTGTGAGGAAATGAGGAGATAGCTCTTCCAGAAAGGATTCTAGGTCCACCTCTGAAAAGTCTAACATTGATAATGTTATATGCCACAAATGTTCAGGAATTAGTCACTTTGCAAATGAATGCCCTACAATGCAATGAAGAAAGAAGTTGAACTTCAACACCATTTTAAGTGATGAATCTGATACAGAAGATGAAGTTGAATATGTGAATCACATCCTATTTCACGTAAGGATTGAAGAGTGTGATGAGACTGAAGATCACATGGAGATAGAAGACGAACATCCTGATGTTCTTGAAAACACTAGAAGAACAGGATGTTCAAACTATGAAGATATCAGAATAAAATTCTTTAATCTCGTCTCACTTATTAGAACCAAATAGGTATTTTGGTCACACTAACATGAATGTCACTGATCTCAGGGAACAAGAATCTAACAAGTACAACACCACTCCAGAGGAGATGAACAAAATTAGCCACTAGTTCAACATGGTGGACAAACAATGTGAAAATCAAAAAGAGGAAATTTCAAGGCTGTCTGAGGAAAATCACTATTTGAGGATTCAGTTGGCTCACCTTGAGGCATTACTAACAAAAAGGGATCATGAAGTGAGTTCGTTATGATCAATTTGATAGAAAGGAAGGAATAGTGTGTATTTTTTGTTGGGGATTTCCTGGAAAAAATCGTCGCATATTCCTAGTGAGTGAAGCTGATCAGGTATTTGATAAAATCAATAAAGGCAAAGAAAAACTTGATGAAATTCTCTCAGTAAAACCTTCTAATGATAGTGGGTTAGGTTATGATAAACTAAATGTTGTCTATCCTGATATGTTCTAGTCTGATGAGAACATAGTTAGATTCTCTAAGTCTAACACCACCATGTCAATGAACGGGTTTCTGACACCATCGTGTCAAACAATTCTGAGAAATCTAAAATCTATGTTTGTTATTACTGCAATAGGGTTGGCCACATCAAATATTTTTGTCGTGTTAGAATTGCTGATGAAAATAGGAAAAGAAAGTGTATGGTTGTTTATAACCTCTTTGAAGACTAACGTTGCACGTACATGGTACTTTGATAGTGGATGTTCTAGACACATGATAGC
Source organism: Plectranthus barbatus (assembly GCA_026898455.1). NCBI lineage: Eukaryota > Viridiplantae > Streptophyta > Magnoliopsida > Lamiales > Lamiaceae > Plectranthus > Plectranthus barbatus. The sequence continues at coordinate 100,592 of JAPKLW010002156.1, forward strand.
TGACAAGACATGTTTGTCAGATTTCAAAAACATCATTGGAGGAATTGTCACCTATGAAGGAGGAGCAAGAGGGAATATCTTCGCAAAGGGAGTACTCAATGTCCCAGATTTTCCAAAACTCCAACATGTACTTTATGTTGAGGTTTAACTGCAAATATCATCATTATTAGCCAATTGTGTGATGATGGAATGATTGTCAAGTTTGACAAAGATATGTGTGAAGTTTATGACTCATCTAATAACTGCTTTCATGTTTGGAAGTAGGTCTAGTGACAACTGTTATCAGACTGATCAAGAAAAGAAATGTCTTCTCTCCAAGCCAGATGAGGCTGAAGTGTGGCATCAAAAGATGGGACATGCAAATGTTTGAAGTATTCAAAAGCTGCTCAAACATGAAGCTGTTAAAAGAGTACCACCTCTAAAGTTTAACACTTACAAAGTTTGTGACTCCTGTCTGAAAGATAAACAAGTTCATGCCTCTCATCCTATTGTGAAGACCATTAACACTAACACATGTTTTGAATTGCTTAATATGGATCTCATGGGTCCTATTGAAGTTGAAATTATTGGTAGAAAGAGATATGTTCTTGTTATTGTTGATGATTTCTCACGTTTCACTTGGGTTGAGTTCCGAAGGGAGAAATCAGAAACTTTTGAAGCTTTCAGAAAAGTGTACAGGAGAGTTCAAAAACTCTATCATGCCAATATTGTTCGAATCAGAACTGATCATGGAAAGGAGTTTGAAAATGAGAGTTTCTCTAGTTTTTGTAAAGAAAAGGTATCTCTCATGGGTTTTCAGCACCCAAGACACCTCGACAAAACGGGGTTGATGAAAGGAAGAATAGAACTTTACAAGAGATGGTAAGTGTGATGTTACATTCCAAGCATCTCTCAAAAAGATTATGAGCGGAAGCTGTTAGTACTGCTTGTTATCTTATGAATAGAGTGTACTTAAGGCAAGGAACAAAAATGACTCTGCATGAAATTCTGAATGATAAGAAACCAAATCTCAAACATCTGCATGTCTTCGTTGTGTCTGCTATGTACTAAATAATAGAGAATATCTGACCAAGTTTGATTTTAGATGCAGTAAGGCATTGTTCCTGGGATACTCAAGTAATAGCAGGGCTTATAGATTTTACAATTTGAACACTAACATTGTCCAAGAGTCTGTGAATGTAGTGTTTGATGATGCAGGTGATTGTTGGAAAAACATGATAAAGAAAATGCCACTGAATTGATAGACAGTGGGCTTCAAGGTCCAACTGAAGATAACTCTGATGTTAGACCTCCTCCAAGTTCAACAACTGATCCAAGTGGCTAGGTTACACGCATGGAAAGGAGAGAACCCCCACTGAGAATAAAAAGGAACCATCCAACATCTCAAGTCATTGGGAATGTCACTGAAGGCATTCAAACAAGAAGAAAACCTCCTGTAAATTACGAGATAGTAAGGTTGGTATGTTTAGCATCAAAGTTTAACATCATGTATGTTGGTTTTTACCTGTCTCCTACTGAACCAAAAACTGTTTCTGAAGCTTTAAAAGATGAAAATTGGGTTTTGTCTATGCAAGAAGAACTTAATCAGTTTGTTGCTAATGATGTGTGGACATTAGTACCTAGACCTGAGGGAAATAATGTTATAGGTACGAAGTGGATTTTTAAAAATAAGAGTGATGAACATGGCAATGTTGTGAGAAATAAGTCTAGACTTGTGGCTCAGGGTTATACACAGGTAGAAGGAATAAACTTTGATGAAACATTTGCCCAAGTGGCTAAGATAGAATCTATTCGGCTCTTAATTGCCATTGCATGTGCTTTGAATTTCTCACTGTTTCATATGGATGTTAAATCAGCATTCCTAAATGGAGTGCTCAATGAGGAAGCATATGTAGAGCAGCCAAAAGGGTTTGAAGACCCCCACAAACCAGACCATGTTTACAAACTCAAGAAGGCTTTATACGAGTTAAAACAAGCTCTAAAGGCTTGGTATGCTCGTCTAATTGAATTTCTTCTTGTTCTAAACTTCTCACGAGGTAACACACACAAAACACTCTTTGTTAAACACATTGGAGATGATTTCATTATTGCTCAAATATGCATTGATGATATAGTTTTTGGTGCTACTGATGTTAAACTTGTTGATAAGTTTGTCACCAGCATGTTAGAGACGTTCGAGATGAGCTTGGTTGGAGAATTGAACTACTTCCTTGGATTACAAATCAAACAATCTCCTAAAGGAGTGTTCATTTCACAAAGTAAATATGCAAGGAACCTAATCAAAAGGTTTGGTTTGGATTCGGCTAAGCACATGAGGACACCCATGGGGTCGAGTGAAAATTTGAGTTAGGATACAAGGGGTGTTGGTGTTGAACCTACATTGTATCAAGGAATGATAGGCAGTCTTCTCTATCTCATAGCTAGTCGACCAGATATCCTTTTCAGCGTTGGTGTGTGTGCTCGCTATCAAGCGAACATTAAGGAATCTCATCTCAAAGCCGTGAAAAGAATCATTACATATGTTGCAAGTACATCTGACATGGGATTGTTTTACTCTAAGTGCTTTAACACTAACATCACAGGATTTTGTGATGCTGACTGGGCGGGAGATGTTGATGACTGCAAAAGCACAAGTGGAGGATGTTTTATGGTTGGAAACAACCTTGTGTTATGGTTTAGCAAAAAAAAAAACTGTATATCTCTTTCAACTGCTAATATCAAGTATATTGCAGCGGCTAGTTGTTGTACTCAGTTGATCTGGATGAAGCAAATGCTAGAAGACTACAGTATGCATATTGACACTCTAACATTGTTTTGTTATAACTCTAGTGCCATTGAAATATCAAAAAACCCAGTTCAATATTCTTGTACTAAACACATAGATATCAGACACCTATTTATTTGTGACTTAGTTGAAAAACATTTGATATCCCTATAGTATATTTCGACCAAAGAACAACTCGCAGATATATTCACTAAAGCTCTTGACTTTGAGAGATTTTCTTATCTTAGAAAATCTCTTGGGATGTGCAACTCACCTCTTTAAAGAGGTAATACTATTGTTTTTGTAAATATTTATTTTCTTTATTTGATAGATGTATCTCCATGATATTTTAGTTTGTTGTTCTCTGACCCTCATTTGTTTCCATGTCATAAAGTCATAGACACAAGAGTGAGGTCTAACATGACTACAAACATGCCAATGTTTGACTTGAAGTCCTTCTTACCACCTAGTACTATGGACAAGATGTTGTTAGAACATTGTTCATGTGGAATCCTTGTGCAAGCAAGTTATTCAAGCTAATCAACTAGTACTAAAATCAGATGTGATTAGGTACACGATTTCTGTGGAAGGTATGTTGAATTTTCATAGTAAATTTTGACTTTAAAATCATGGTGTTATACATCTGCCTGTCGCTTTCTTCTTTATTTAAAATATTTTTTCTTTTAAAAATTTAAACAAAAACCAAAATAAAATAAATTTTATGCCTATTGAGTTGAACTAAAATTCGAAATATCTTGATAGGATAATTCATATATCTTCTCCTATTTTTCGAATTTAGTTGGTTGAGATTTTTGTGATGTTATTTAAAAGGTTGTTGAATTGGGGTTTCTTTATTTTTCTTTCCCCTAATTATCTGCATCATTAGTTAAAATTTATTTCGATATATTCCCTCTTCCAAATTGTCAAATCGCACTTTTTCTTGAACCTTTAACTGAGGAGAGGCTCTTGAGTTCTCCTGTCCTTATCTTTCTTTTCATTTCAACAGTACAAATCCTCTCTCCCTCCTCTGTAATGGCGGACAACTCCCCAACGGACGACGCTCTCTTCCAATAACTCAAAGATCCCGAAAAGCTCCTCATGCTCCAAGAATCGATCAACAAAATCATGGTGGAACGAGCAACTCCGGTCCTTCTTCCTCTATCCCTCTTGCTGAACCTATTTCCTCACCGCCGAACCCTACTCAAGAAAATCCTCCACCTCAAAACCCTACTACATCTTCTTCACCACCGAATCCTCCTCCACAAACAACACCTGAAACATCTCAACCTCCTAACCCTACTGAAATCCCACCTGAATCAAACGATCCCATACCAGAAAGACGCACTGAAACATCACCTCCGAATCCTTTCTCAACCCTTCAACTAGATCAAATCCTTGAGCCTCTCATTGAGAATCCGAACCCTGTTGCTTTCATTGTCCCTGGGGAAGAGCTAATCCCATAAATCCCGATGACCCTAGGGATTTGAAGATAGTTGGAGAAACCCTCAAAGAATAGGGGGCACCGCGCTTTCCCGAAAGGCGCTCTGAGAGGATTTTGGAAGAGATAATCAGAAAGGGGAGAAAGAAGAAGGCCTGCAAAAGAAAGAAGAAGATGAAAACTAGGGATTTCCAACGGAGTTTGAAGGATGAAGCTCGCGTTCTATGATCTGAATCTCCTGCCTCTCCCGCCTCTGAGTCTGACATCAAGTCTGACATTCCAATATCAGACTTCGATGAGTCCGCATCTGATGAGAACTACAAGATTGATCCAGACGAACTTGCAATGGAGTCTGAAGACGAGTCAGGTCACCCGAAGAAGAAAGCTGAAGAGAAGGATATCTTGTTCAAAGGAATCCCAAAACCCAAAACCAAGACTACTCAAACACCAGCTGCTGGCGGGTCACGAAGAACAACTAGGAAAAGAGGAATGTCTGAGTTTGAAGCTGTTGAAGTTCTTCATGACCTCAAAAAGCCACGACATACTAAATCAACATCTGAACCATCAAGCATCTAAAGTACGAAAGGTACTCCGATTAGCCATTATGAAACTGATAAGGCACATAATGATAGGCTCTATCATTATGGGGCTAAACTGGTGTTGGGTACTCTTAAGACTAGGGATTTTAAGATTGAAAAAAATATGGATGCTGAAATGTTTGTGAAGTATGGGTTGGATATATTGCTTAGGAGAAGGGGGTTGCTGAATACTGTCTCCAACATTACTGGGTTTGAGTCTTGAATGGTTTATAGATTTTATGCAAATATGATAAAGGAGGAAGTTTTCGAACCTGAAAAGGTTAAGTTTGGAAAAACCTATGTTAGGAGACATGTAGTTAGGTTTGATGTTGTCGTGTTTAATGAGATGTTTAGATTGCCTTCCATAAATGTTCGAGCTAACAATGCTTGTAACACCCCAATTTCGTAGTATATTAAATAATAGCAAAAACACCCTTTAATTAGGAATAGTATAACATTTGTAAGAGATAAACTGTTTTTTTTTCTCCTTTTAAAAAAAATTGAACTACATAGTTTTTAATGAAAAGAAAATCTCCTTAGCCATCATCTGCCACTAGCCCATCGCCCGATATATTAACCTGAAAAAAATAGTAATAACTTCGGGGTGAGTGTTATCAACTCAGTAGTGAATTCAATTATCCAAGTTATACAATTAAAGCAAGGTAAACGTAGATAATAGAACATGTAGGCAGCCCATCGGCTTATCTCGTGGTTAGCCCGTCGGCTAATGATAGGTACCTGCATTAAAGCATAACATTGATAAAATGATGTATCATACATAGATTCCCCACCTTGACTCGAACATGACTTGAAAAACTATTTGAAACATATAGAATAGATAATTATTTGAAGAAGAAGAAGAAGAGAATGAATGATAGGTGTGTTAGGGGAATGGAAATGCATAGCTATTTATAGGGTGAAAATGATTGGTTGAAGATGGAGGAAATAAATACATAGCATTATCTTAGGCACTAATTTAGGACATGTGTAGAAATTAATAATAGTAATAATGATAATAGTAATAATAATTAATGAGTTATCATTTATTGAAATATAATAATTTAAATAATAATAATTAATAATTTATTTTATAAAAATGAGTTACTAAAATGTTATAAAGTTTCGGGTTGTTACATCCTCCACCACTTAAAATAATTTCATCCTCGAAATTTACCTTTACTTGGTGCGATGTGGCCGGCGAGATGATGGTCTCTTTTTTTAACAATAATTTAGCAGAGTCTACAGAAACGTAAACCCGCTTTGATATCAAACTGTAACACCCCAATTTCGTAGTATATTAAATAATAGCAAAAACACCCTTTAATTAGGAATAGAATAACATTTTTAAGTGATAAACTATTTTTTTTTCTCCTTTTAAGAAAAATTGAACTACATAGTTTTTAATGAAAAGAAAATCTCCTGAGCCATCATCTGCCACTAGCCCATCGCCCGATATATTAACCTGAAAAAATTAGTAATAACTTCGGGGTGAGTGTTATCAACTCAGTGGTGAATTCAATTATCCAAGTTATACAATTAAAGCAAGGTAAACGTAGATAATAGAACATGTAGGCAGCCCGTCGGCTTATCTCGTGGTTAGCCCGTCAGCTAATGATAGGTACCTGCATTAAAGCATAACATGGATAAAATGATGTATCACACATAGATTCCCCACCTTGACTCGAACATGACTTGAAAAACTATTTGAAACATATTGAATAGATAATTATTTGAAGAAGAAGAAGAGAATGAATGATTGGTGTGTTAGGGGAATGGAAATGCATAGCTATTTATTGGGTGAAAATGCTTGGTTGAAGATGGAGGAAATAAATACTTAGCATTATCTTAGGCACTAATTTAGGACATGTGTAGAAATTAATAATAGTAATAATGATAATAATAATAATAATAATTAATGAGTTATCATTTATTGAAATATAATAATTTAAATAATAATAATTAATAATTTATTTTATAAAAATGAGTTACTAAAATGTTAAAAAGTTTTGGGTTGTTACAATGCTAGTGATGATAAATGAATGATTGAGGAGCTTACTGGAGGTAAGATCACAAATTGGGCATCCAAAATTCCCTCCTCCTCTCTCACATGGAAGTACGCAACCCTCTACAAAATTTCAGTCACAAACTGGACTCCCTCTAAGAACGTCACCTTCATCACCAAAGATCAAGCTGAATTCATATACAGTGTGAGGAAAGGCCTACCCTTCAACCTAGGCTAGATCATTTTTACTAGCATTTGTCGTGCAATTACCAAATCAGATAAGAGTGATTTGCCTTATCCTTGCTACATCTATGCTCTGCTCAAACATCAAGGTGTTCCAAACCAATGAGAAGAGGTCATCTCTGATCTTGCTCTTCTGGGATTTGAGCAGACCTTCACACGCACCGATAAGAGAATCAAAGATCTTCCTTACGTACAGAGTGATGATAGCATGGACGAAGCTGAAGGTGAAGTCAAGGAGTCTCAAGAAGTTGCTGCACCAGCACCATCAATGTCAAAGAACATTGCCCTCGAACTCCTGCCTCATGTGATCAACCAGCTGGAACATGTCCAGGCTGAGCTGAAGGACATCAAATCGATTCTTCTTCTTGCTACCATTCAGGGGGAGAAGAAGACCAAATGAAAGCACATGGAGGACGACAAGGAAGAAATCTTGCAGTATTCAATGGAGTCTTGCATCTTCAACATCTCTGAGGCTTGACTGCTTTCCTTTTTGTTGGTGGATGCTGCTTGATCCATTTCTGCAAGCAATTTCTAGTTTCTTTCAGCTGAACAATTTTAAGTTTCTGTTATGTTTTTTTGGGAATGTTCAGGTTCAGGGGGAGACATATTTTTACTCCCTGCAACCTTAGTTTTTGCTTAATGCAATTTTACTTTTTGTTATGGTTGATCCATCTTTTGTTGGTTGCGTTGGTTGTGTTGATTGTGTTGGTTGATCCTATTTTCCTTTTGGTTTATGTTTTGTTGTGGATGATTGATGCGGCTAAAAGTTCAATCAAATTAAACCTCTAACTACACAAGAATAATATTTGTCAAATCCAGGTCCTTCCCCGCTTCGTCCGCTAGAATACCGAGATACTATAGCAAAGTCCTATAGCTAGGCATGATACAATCGTTGAGTAGTTTCTAACAATCTAAGCATTTAATCTAAACCTATGCTAACAATATATGACGAACATGGAATTAAACAAACAATCATCAATTGATCAATACTTTCCCAAATCGGTAAACCAAGACAATCAAATTCTCAAATTGGGAAGATAGGATGTTGATATGAGTGTAGATGCAATCAAATTAGGTTAATCATTGATGTAAACACATTTTAATTCCTAGGAGATTGAGCAATCGACCCTACACTCGTTAACCCCTTGTCACGGTGAGCTAACGGTTGATGATCTAAGACTTGCAAACCATCACGTTATTAAGCCCTAGACCACTCCAAATAGTTCGTCAATTATTGCCCTACGACCTAGCACCGCACATGGATTGGAACTAAAATTGTATGAATCTACTCTATTCATGACGATTCCGCCCGCGTATTGGCTGCAGCGTTCACATCAACTACCTCCTACGCTGGCTATTACCTACACCTAGGAGGTAAGGAATAAGTTCTAGTGCAATTCAAGCTCTCAAAGGAAAGTAAACAAACAATTCTCAAACCAAATGATCATGCATCCTTACTCAAATCAACATCCAAAATGAATTAGAACATCATACCTTTCAATTGTACAAATACAAAGTTGAATTCAATTACATCCATTACAATTTGAAAAGTAGAGATTGGAATCTTCCCCAATTGGATTTGTATGCCTTGATCTACCACCTTGAATCTTCACTTCTATTCCAAGGATTGGTGATTTAGCTCCTTGATAGGTTTTGGAAGAGATGGAAATGGAATCGTAGAGAGAATTTAGGTAGAAGTTATCTAAAATTATTCAAAGTTATCAAAATAACCATTTTTCCCCCTTTTATAATGAGTAAACAGGGCCTCGGATCGCCCGAGCCAAGGTTGGCTCGCCCGGCGAGCCCAGAATTGAAAACCGCCAAAACTGCACTTTGGCTCGCCCGAGCCATGGGTGGCTCGACCGAGCCACCTCTCTGAAGGGCTTGGCTCGACCGAGCCAAGTTTGGCTCGGCCGAGCGAAGTCCCTGAACTGCCCCAGCACCCTTTCTGCTCCGCTCGGTCGATCATGCTTCCCTTTGACTCCTAGCTCGGGCGATTTCCATCCAAAACTCATCCAAAAGTGTTGTTTTATGCCCAAAACACATCCTACAACATTTCAAACACGAAAACACGAAAACAAGACAAAAGAACAACGAAAACATATGATATGAGGGTAAAATGGCCACAAACATGCAAGTTCACACATCGAAAAATAGGTCATTTTACACACATATCAATGATGTACATTTTAAATTTGTCTTGGTTGAACCATGTGCTGGGGAATGCTAGCAGGAAGGCTAAGAATTAGGGGGAGATTGAGAGTGTAAAAGTTTTTACGAGTTTAACATTTTGATATTTCAACATCATCATGTTAGACTTAAACAAGACTTAGACATTGAGATGTTAACCTTACCCTTCCTGCAAGCGGTTACAACAAATTCCTAAGTTTTAGGTATTGTTTGTAACCCTAGATTTCCACGGTTTTTCTGTTCTATTTAATTAGGGAACGTGTATATCTTTATTACTAAAGTTATTTTATTTTATATTCTCGTTTTCTTTGTTCCTAAATAATAGGAAATGCCTCCACTACTTATAACCACTCATCACATGAGATTGTGAGTGATCGACGGTTTTCCTAGGTCAAGTGGAAAGTGGGAAAGCTTCGTGCAACACGTCCAAGGAGTGGAGTAGTGGGTACGAAGTTGTGCATTCCAAGCAAGAATAAAAAGGGCACGATGAGCTTGAAGAAAGGTTGAGCAATTACACTACACTATCGAGTATCCAATCTTCAAGATCAACCAGTGCCTTATCTGTCCTTATCAATCTCTCACAATCAGTTACGTCTCAACATAATCCATCTCTGGAGATTCTTCCAATGGTGGAGGAGTTGTGAGTTCACCTTGTGTTTAGTTTGATAGAACGACTTGTCCATAGGTGTTTTTCAAGTGTCTATGTAGAGTGAGAATTATTTAAAGGAGTGAACCTAGAATAACTCAAACTATTTAATCTTAGTTTCGTTGTGTAAAATTATCTTTTATATAGTACTGAAATTGTTTTAAGGCCGAAAGGCTCCCTGGGAAATAGAAATATTACCCAAAAATTTATCCGCTGCGTTTGTCTCTAACACCAATATTTGGTCTAACATTGCAGTGTTTGACGTAAACTCGGGCACAAATCCTATCAGGGTTGGACCTGAGACCTAATGCAAATAATAAAGTGGGCCTCTAAATTAATTAATTCTCATATCCACAACCAATGATACAAGTAATTAATTAATATTAAATCTTTTTCACCACATAATTAATACTAACCTACCCCTTTATTACCACGTTATAAGAAGGGGCTGCATTAACTTGATAAATCCCCATATTTTAGGTTACTGGACATTCATTAATTAATTAGAGCTTTTGACATGCTTCACATAATTATTTTATATCTTAGTCTCCTGAGCAGTACCACTCAAACATTATCACCCGTGGTTGAACTTAATCAGCTTGAAGGACTTTAGTACAATGACCTTATTGAGCTCCTCAGGGAATTTCCCCATTCTATTACTCAGATATGATAACCTAACTCCAGTCGTTAGGACGTTCTACGCGAATTGTCGTCACCCAAGATGCAGGTATACGAGCATGTTACTCAGGCTCTCCACCATGGTAAGTCAAAGCAACAGTCAGTCTATGCATACTCCTGAACCTTCTTTAGGGTTTAGATTCAATAAAGATACGAGATCTTGTATACTCTGAAGTCAGACAAATGAATACATCTCATTGTGGTCCAATCAATACGCAACCACCCGTACCAGCATATCAAGTGATCAAGACAAATCACTTATATCCGACTATGCTGCAGCCTACACCGACAGACTTATCCTCAATGCTGTCTCGACTGTGATAATGATAATTTATTTCTCGCTAGGTCAAACGATCCATACAGTATTCTACGATCTCCTACGCACCGTATAATCTCCCTATTGATGAGATAAGAGGATATCGTTGTTATCGCATGTAATTTTTTTTACAGACAGGAGATTAAGCTGAATGTATACACACTTGAATAAATACTTTCAGTATACAAGATCCAACAACCTAGGGGTTCGCCGCATATCGTGCACACAGGGCCGCAGCCAGTGAAGGGGAATGGTGGCCAGAAGCAGCGACGCACCTGTGGCAAGACCATAAGGTTTACCACGTGTTGGACGCACGCCCAGTCATCAACAGCATTCCCCAGGGCTGGGAATGCCGGTGTGTGGTGATGCGAGTCGATATCAAGTAGGGGCAAGAGAGGATGGTAATCGGCATACGGCGGGGGCGGTGCATGGTGCACGTGCGGAGGAACCCTATGGTTCCCTGCAGGCGTGGTCTCCCTGCGTGCCTACACGTTCGGGGTGGTCCCCTCCCTAACGTACGACGATGGCCGGTGATGTAGCAACTCGGGACGGAGGCTACAAGGCTGTAGGGACGGTCGGCGGTGAGAAGCGGTGCGACCGTGCGCGGCACAAACCCTAGGGTTTGCGCGCACAGCCTGCGCGCACACCACCACACCTTCTGCTCGTTCCCTCTGGCAAGCAGTAGTTGACGACATGGATGGGCGACGTGAGAGAAGGCCGGGGTGGCGCTAGGTAGGACAGGCAACAACGGAGGTGGTTGGTGGTGCGGCCTGCGGACATGCGAGCGTCTCGTGCATCTGTGGCGCATTTTCTGGCGGGTTTCCCAATAGCGGCGGTGGTTCATTAGTGGTGGCCCGTTAGGTCGTGTACACATGGGCCTCAGGCTTATGGTGTGTGCACGGGCCCAATTGTCCAATTTTCTGATGGATCAAATCTTGGAGGCCCAATTTTCAAAAAATAAATTCAGATCTCAGTCTTTGTAGTGGGAGACCAGTTGTAGATTTGTAAATTAAATCCAAAATTGTAATAGATAGGATTTAATTTGTAATTCGTATCATGAGGCCACGAGGACATATTTTATTTTTTTATTATCTATTCTCGCATGATATATGTGTTATAATTTAATTGTGCAATATCTAAACGTGTTGTAGATAATAGGGAGCACGTTTAATGCTTATTATTTACTGCTTTTGAAGCATGCTTATGTGATTTATTTTATGGGGTTAAATTATGACTATAAATTTGGTATTCATGTGTGGCATGATAGAATTTTAGTAATCATAATTTATAGCAACATAAAATAATATGTGCGCAATTGAACCTTATGATTTACAATTACTAAGCTTTTTAATTTAATAAAGACCTCCACAAA
>JAPKLW010002157.1:0-65662 GCA_026898455.1 Plectranthus barbatus
CCCCCCCCCCCCCCCCTATCTCTCAATACATATAACATATATATTATCTGCATGTATTTTGCTTTTAATTCAAATGATTTCCATTTTTTTATTAAAGAATTGTGTTCCATTTTTCAACTCATTTTGTTTTAGGTTATTGTATTAAAAAAGTGTTCATTAGAGAGTAAAATATTTAATTACGGATATAACTAGGCTGGAAATGAACCAAATTAATCGTGAGCTATTCGGATCTTAAATCGATAAAAATTCGTTTAGTAAAGTTCATTTATTAAGTGAATTAAATTTGAGCATCATTGTATTCGACCGGTGAGCAAGCTCGTTAGCTAAAATTAGTAAAAAATATAAAATAATTAATTTATAAATGTAATATTCTTATGATTTAAGAGTAACAATAATGATAAAATCTTTGTAGTAATGAGAGAATTTTGAATTTGAGCATGTATACAATATCTATATTGGAATAAGTAACATTTTTTTGAAATAATAATTAATATTTTAAATATATTCTAAATTAAAAAAGTCCGTTTATGCTCGATTAAGGCTTGATCATGAACTTCAAAGTATTCAATAAAAAAACTCAAAGCTTGGCTCGATACTAAACGAGTTAAACTTAAGCACGAGAGTACTCGGTTCGATTGCACTCCTATGTATAACTCTACTTAAAAGAATTTAATAGGATTAATTTTTGAATTTAAGAGATCTAATTCAAGTAATTACAGAAAACCAAATATGTTATTAAAAGATAATGAATAAATAAAACCTCGGTGGATCGCAGGTAAGATATTTGTGAGACATTTCTATTGGATTTCATTTTACATTAATCACATTTAGTTTGAAAATAATTTTACATTAGCATATTTGTTTTGCATAAGATATGCCATAAAACTTGTCTCTAAAATATAAAAATATTATATATGTTTACGGCAGTTGTATTTATTTTAAGAAAAATAAAGGGTGATTCTAAATACAGCCACTTTTTTTCTCCCTACAGCCCCTAAAATAAAATAAAATATAATATTCCAATTTTATCCTTATAATTTAATTAAAAGTTTTATACTCAAATAAAGCCTCCATAAAATAAAAAACCCCTCTTAAATAAAGCCCCCTAATTTATTAAAACTTTCCCGATGGGAATGTGCTTCGTGATCCAATTTGTTTCACAGATATGCTTGTTCTTTTTAGTTGTAGTTGCCAGCTAAAATGTCGTATGATTTTGTCTGTCCTTCTTCCCATGTTTACGAGTTCATTTTTACCCCGTATATGATTTGATGATGTCACATAATAACTTAGTGAAGATGATAGTTTCTGGAAAATACTCTACTATGAAGCCAGTTTTATGATTTTTCAGAAAGGAGGTGTGAGTCATGAGTTCGGGGAAAAGGGAGTATAAATTCTACATACGCTAATTTAGGTCCCATGTTTTCTTGTAGAACCAAGCTAAGAAGGCCGATGTTTGATGCTTTTACATCTAATATTCTTGATATTCATTTGAATATGATGGATATGGATAAGAAAGAGGTACTACTTAAGCATGTGTTTTTTAACTTCACATCTCTTACTGACAATTCTGTTTGTTGCTTTTGTTTGAGATTTGATGTTTCTTGCTTCAGCACGTAGTTCTTCAATCATATCTTTTTAGCAGTTTCAGTCTTACTTGTGGATGGAGGCTATATTAAATTAGGGGTTATAAATAATAAAATGAATTAATAAATTTTATTTGAAAAAAATAAGTGGGGCTACAATGAGAAAATTTGTGGCTATGTTTTAAATATATATAAAAGGGTAAAATGGTAATATTAATATTTTAAAATGTGAACTTGGTTGTGTTGAGTAAAACTGTGGCTGTATTTAGAATTACCCAAAATAAATACAAAGTTATTTCAATAACGTGAGTTGATAGATACACAACATATTCAATAAAATGTTTGAAGATGGTTTGCGTTTAGGGGCCGCCCCACTTTAATTTCCCCTTTTCACTTTTTCATTTTAATAAAAATTTCCATTTTGATATTTTTAATAAAAATAAAATATACTCGAAAAAAGTAAAAGCAAGTCCTAGAATTATTATTATTTTTTAAATAAAAAAACCTATGAAATTGGATTTGAACCTGAACTCTAGCAATTAAAAACTTATCCCAAATCTTATAAACAAACATTAAGTAGAGAAAACATATATTCATTGAGTGAATCCCGTGAGATGTGTGTTTTTGTTCAATATTAATAGAACAAAATATATTGTTGTATATAATAATATATTAGTATTAAAAATCTTAAATAAAATATATAATATAATTATTTCATTCTTGAATATCTAAAAATTAAAAATCTTTTGTTACTTCATAATTACTCCTAATTTTACCAAAAGACAAAAAGTAAATGTGAATGAACATAATCATCCACTATTTCACAACTACATCCATTATTTCACAACCATAAATATATAAAAGTCAAGGAAAAATTATTTTATTATAAAATATATTAAAAGTAGAATAGAACGAATATACAGTCTATTTAAAATAAATACATTAGAATATATAAATATTTATAACTTATAGAAATTTTATTTTTTTAACTTTAAGATATTTTAATATTTTAACCAAACATAATATTTTTCAATTAAATTTACATATCCATGACTGTCCTTTGAATTTTAACAAAGAGTTTTTGGTGATAGTTTCTTATGTCATTAAGATTAATAAAATTGAAGATTAATCATTAAAACAAATTGGTCTATTTTTAAAAAATATATTTTTAATTATGGACAATTTGTTGTTTTGAAATATATAATTTTATTAATGATATCATGATATTATAACATAAGACACCATATATTTATTTCATGCATCGCATAACGGGTAAATCTAGTAATAATAATAATCAATCAAAAATAAAATAAAAAGAATGGTGGGAACAGTTTTTAAATGACTATCCTGCTTTATATATATATATATATATATATATAAATTCTAATTGAAATATGTATTTATACGTAGTGTATTTTGATACTCCCTCCGTCCCATTTATTTGGTCCTGTTTTAACTTGCACGAATGTCAAAACCCATTTATGAATACATTAAATATTTGAATAAATTTTCTGAATTACCCTTATTTAGCAATAACTTTTAATAATAATTATATTAATTATGTTCAATTTATAAGGGCAAATTTGTAAACACATGCAAAAAAATAATACCAAATTTAGATAATAGATCATATAAATAGAATATCCCAAAAAGAAAATATGAACCAAATAATCGGGATGAAGGGAGTATACAAGTTATAAGTATATGAATAAGAATACGGCAATGTTTCATCACTTTGCACAAAAATACTCTCTTTTATAAATTTTGGCCATATTAAAAATTAGGAGTAAAAAATATTAGAAATGAAATGTATAAAAATAAATGTGAGTGGTAAATTAACAATGATGGGATGAATTGTGACTGAAAAGACAGAGAGAGACTTGGACTGCACGCGATAAACACGGGCGACCTTTTTCTTTCGATGTGTTATGTGTATGTAGTAATCAATGTAGTAGTATTTATTATTCAATGCCATCTCTCTCTCTCTCTACATATATATACATACATATAAATATCGATATATATAGAGAGAGAAGGAGAGAGAGATTGGTTCACGTGTGAGTGGATACAAATTAAATTAGGGGTGTACACGGTCCGGTTTGGCCGGTTTGAGGGTTGAAGTACGGACCAAACCAAGTAATACGGTTTGAAAAATTCTCAAACCAAACCGGCCAAATTAATATTTCAAACCAAACCAAACCAAACCAAATAAAACGGTTTGGTTCGGCCGGTTTAACGGTTTGAAACGCGACCTTAACGAACAAAGTCAAAACGTAAAAAAATCTTTTATTTTTAGCTACAAATTTATTTGAGAAATTTAAAAAAAAACTAATATTGGCTCTCATCGGCAAAGTACAAGACAATCTTAATAAAAACAAATAATTAATGACACAGAAATAATAGTTCATATCACATTCTCGAGCATAATAGTAAGATCAAATTATTAAGATGCAATAACAGTGAAACCGACCCAGAGAACAGAGAAGACAATATGGGTAAAGAGTGACATTTGAATAAATTTGTGAGATTGGAATATTGGATATTTTAAAATTTATTTTAGATTTCATAAAATAAATAAAAATGTAGAAAAAGAATAAAAAAATAGATTGAAATATTTGATAGTTTAGGTTTTATTTTAAATTTCAAAAAATAAATAAAAATGTAGGAGATAAATAAAAATTGTACTATGTTGTATAGAAGATTTGAACACATGCCTCTTAAAACCTTAAGTCTAGCTAGAGCCACTATACTAAATATACTACATTTATTTATTTAAGTATAGTATAAAATATAATATAATTATTTATTATTAATATAACGGTCCGGTCCGGTCCAAACGGCCGGTTTCTCAACTCAAACCTTGGACCAAACCAATTAATACGGTTTGAAATTAACTGTCCGGCCGGCCAATTTTCGCACTTGTCAAACCGGCCAAACCGGCCAAATTATTTCGGTTTGGCCGGTTTGGCCGGTTTGGACCAAACCATGTACACCCCTAAATTAAATGATGAATTCAAAAACGTATCTGTTAATTGTAATTGCCCTCTCTATTATTTCTACTCTCTAGCCTAGCCTTCTTTCTATATTCTCTCACACTGCTTTGCTTCTTTTTTTTTTTCACAATTCTAATATTTCTATCTTCCATCTATTCTATTCTATTTTATTATTTCTATTTCTTTTTTATATGTCTCATTTATTAATTTTATCATTAAAAATAGAAAAATAATACATACTAACTAATAAATTATTATTTTTCTTTTCTCTATATTCTTGATTATTAATTTGTGCCCAAAACAAAAGGTATCTAATTTTAAAATCTTTATATAAAGATAAAAACTTACATGTTATCTCAAAGGTACTGTTTATCCTCTAGGTGGGTAGTGCAAACTGCACATGTTTATGGGTGATTATGGTCGAGTACGGTCAAATTTAAGTTTGACAGTTTAATATTTTAACTTTTAAGCTCAAACTCCATTTGGGACCTATTTAACTTGAATTATATTATTATTATTAATTTAATATATTATTTATATATTATGGGTCACTATGTAATTAATAGTAACTTTAGGGGTAAGAATTGAAATTATATTAAATTTAATAAATTGTAAGGGTGTGAACGATATGATTTGACCGGTTTGAAGGGAAAAAGTACCAACCAAACCAATTGTTACGATTAAAGATTTTCATAAACAAAATCAGTTATATAATTATTTCGGACTAAACCGATCAAACCATATTAAAACGATTTGGTTCAGTCAGTTTAAACAGTTTGAAAAATTATTCGACTATTAGTGCAAACAACAACATTAGTATATCGTTTTGATTATTTTGAATATTAATTACTGTTACGAAGTATTCATACTTTTATTATATTTTGATGTGTCAAACAGTGTATAGAAATCACCAATTTAGGTTATCTCTAGATTAGCTCTAGTTCGTGCAGAACATGTAATATCCTACATAGGATGTGAATTGAGTTGTAATAGAGCCGATCAAGACAAATTGAAAATTCTCCAATTTGATCTTGAAGAGTGATAGAAGAAACTGACTACATTCCTTGTACCAGTTTGGAAGTTACGGATGAAGGAAACTGGATGACGTCACCAAATCAGTTCCACTCAAGTCTATAACCGAAGTACTCAGAGACTAGAAGAACAAGTCAGGAGGAATATCATTAAAGACAGACTTTAAGTACATATATACAAAAGCAGGAGCAGGTGCAAACTTTCTACAAAAGCAACTTGTTCTCTGCAGAAGAGAGGCGCCGATAGAACATCTTCCAATATATCTCTCAACGACTACATTCCAAACCACTCACACTCCTATAAATAGATGAAGTGTTAGGAAGTATTTCTACCTATTTGTTATTTTATGTGTCAAAATAATGTATATAAACCATCAAGTTAGAGAGTCTCTAGATTAGCTTAGTCCGTATAAACTTATAATATCCTGTTAGGATGACTATCAAGTTGTAATGGAGCTGATGAAGCTGATCAATACAAATTGGGTCGGATTCATAGCCACCAGTTTGAAACGTGTGAAGGATGAGAAGAATCTGAATCTCAACCGAAAACTGACAAATCAAAGAAATTGATCAAATACACAAGCTTGGGTCTTCTCCAGTTTACAAGACCATATTTCATTCACACAGAGAGACAAAGAGAATAAGTTAGAGGAATCATTTAAGATCATTCTTTAAGAATGAAGATTCATTAAGGACTGGAGATATATTAACCAGTTCCCAAACTTCCAGAGATGAAGGCTTTGTGGTGTGCCCACACTTCGAATCTGAGCGGCGGAGGAAGCAACGGTCTGGGCGAGTGAGCAAATGGATGTTGGTATTCATAAGCTTGTGATAGATAATGAGAATCCTTATATTCCAAAACCTAGCATATTCTAGACTTATTGTCTGAAGAGATGATGTAGTGCTCTTGTGTCCGAACCTCTATAAATTTTTGTGTTCTTATTATTTTCTTACTTTTTAAAAAATTTGAAACTCAACACTATTTGAGCGTTGCAGTATATTTGGAATCTGATCTAATAACAATCTCGCTACACATTCTTCTTCAGAAACTCAAACTGGTAAGTAACAAGTAGTTTGTGAAGTGCAAGTTTATGCATTAAAATTTTCGCTGCGTGCACAACCACTCTCATCTTGGGATCAACAATTATGAATAATGTAAAAAATATAATAAATATAAGTATTTTTCATTTGTCATTTATTATCAATCGAATAAAAGTGATATAATAAATAATGTTGCATATGCATGAGAGAAGAAAATAAAAGTTGATTTGTACGGGTACAATTTGAAAGAATGTAAATATCATATATATATATATATCATTATAATTAGGGATGTCAAACGGGCCAACCCGCCGAATTTTGGGCCAGCCCTATCGGGCTGCGGGTTAATCGGTCCGGGCTAAACGGACCGTAACTTTTGTCGGGTTGGAAATTCTCAACCCTAACTCTAACCCGTCGGTTTTCGTGCTGGCCCGTCGGGCTAATTAAATTATGATTTTTAATTTTTAATTTTTTATTAAGCTTAAATATTTATTATTTTATTAATATAATTAATTATATATAAGTAATTATTTTTATAATTGAATACTAACATAAAATGTTGTATATTAAGACATTAGATAAATTAAATATATTAATTACAAAAGAATATTGCAATATATAATATATAATATATAATAATAATAATTTATTTATATCATAAGAATTTGATGAGGTCTCACAATTATGTTAAATAATTTGCTCTGACATAAAGTAACTATAATATGTATTTGTTTAACAAGATAGAGTTTTACTAAATAATCTTATAAGTTTGTGAATGTAAACAATTCTAAGAATTTAATTTATTTAAAATAATAATTAATATTTTAGAAATCAATTGTTTCTTAAATATCCTTTAAAATTATTTATTTAAAATAATATTTCTTAGTAGTAAAAATATAGGTATAGGAGTGGCGATTTTTGATCCGATCTGATAATTCGACACGAATCCGCACGATAATAACGAATACAGATTGAGGCTTATCGGATATGGATCCTTATCGGATCGACACGATAAGGACACGAAAATTTCGGATCGGATTCGGATTGGATACGGATCGGATACGGATATCCGTTAATAAATCAATAATAATTAATTAATTGATTTTGATATATTAATATAGATTTAAAGTTCTTTCAAAAACTCAAATCTTTTGATTCTTCATTATTCGTGTCCCATTATTAATTCACCACTAAAAAATGTCTTTATTTATCTATTAATTATATTTTTAATACTTATTTTCTTCTACTATCAAAATTTAATAACTTTCTTTTTTTTCTCAACATCAAGTTTTCAATTAAGTTGTATCAATAACGAATTAACTAAAAGGTGAGATCTTAAATTTTAATGTTGATGAAAGTATTGTAGATTCTCATTAATTGTCTCAACTCTTTCAATTTCACCATGATAGATTAAAAGTATTTATTATAATTTATTTTATTTATTTTAAATCAGTTTTAATTAATATTTTTCTCCCTCAAAATTGTAAGTGAAATATTGACGACTAAGGTGAAAGATTGATCAATATTTAGAAATGAACATGTTTGATCACTAGAATTGAAATTTAAGATTTATCTATGTATCTTCGGATATTTGATTGATGATTTTAGTTTCAAATGAAGTTGCAGTTTTATTTATTCATCAAACACATTATTTGAATAATCAAATATGAATATTTTGTATTATCTTATCAAATTTTTATTGGATTATAATTGTGCTTATTGAAACGAATTCTTATTGAATTAATCCGATTTGGATTCTTATCGGATCTTTATTGGATCGGATACATAACGGATCATTCGGATTGGATACTTTTTGGATCCTTAACGGATACGGATCGGATTCGTGCCAATACGGATAGTATATGGATACGGATTTTAATTTTTCTTAGCGGATCGGATACGGATTTGACCTTAACGGATCGGATCGATAACGGATTGACACTATAAGGATCCGATCCGCACGAATTGCCACCCCTATAATAATAGGTATATCATTTGTGTAACATAAAATTTATTTAAATACTTCCATCTAAATATAAAATAGTTGATATTTATTTTTCCAAGATTTAATAATTTAATTATATTAAAATATTTTAATATTTTTTTTAAAAAATGGAGTGGCCCGTCGGGCCAATCCGTAGCCCGGCGGGTCCAGCCCATTTAACCTGCAACCCGTTTAGCCCCATTTTTTATCGGTTAAGAAATTTTCAACCCTAACCGGTGTTTAGCTCGGGTTATTCGAGCCAACCCGTCGGTCCCGGACTAAATTGATATCCCTAATTATAATTGATATTTTATTTTTTATCAAATAATATTTAATTATCATTATAATATATAAAATAAATTTATATATATAGCCAGTTTCACCCTTCAAACCATCAGCAAAATCAAATAATTTGGTTTGACTAGTTCAGCAGTTTTGGCCAAACCATGCTCACCCTTAAAAGATTGCAAACCTAGCTCGAATTCGATAGTGCTCGCAAACATTAATTGATCTACATTATGATTTTTTTTTTCGATTTTATAGTAATGTGATTCGATATTTTATAAGATAGACCATCGTAAAGAAATAAAATGAATGAAAATAAGTAAAAGTAAAATACAGAAGAACTGAAGTTAACGTGAAAAAAAAAATCTCAAATCCTTACATAAATTTTTTAAATCCGTCACTGTTACCTTAATACCGAATTACCGCGAACCGACTTCACCCATCATCATCCATAGCACTACTGCTTAAGAGTTTGAGAGCGCCCAACCCTAGAGATTTTTTTTAAAAAAAATTCTTATGCGACAAATTAATATTTTTTATAGTTTAAGTTTTCGTAAGTGACAAATTAATATCCATATTTGGTATGTTAAACTAAAGTAGTCGCCGTGTATTCGGAAATTGATAAATCATATTTAATAAATGGATTAATATCTAACATTAATTATTTAATAATTTTAAAATGTGTATTTAAGTTATTAAACAATAAACATTATTAATGTAATAAGAATCATATATTGCATTTGTTACTTTCATACAACTCAAGTTCTCAACACTAGCAATAAAAATAGAATCATTGTGAATCATTTGTTTTTGACGATGACACATCGAACTATATAGTACTATTATAACGTTTTTCCTTTAAATATAATTTTTAAAATAAATCAAACTAGCAGCATTTTTATTCATGCATGTATGACATATGAAAAAATAATAGTACCATATATGTTCATAAACAATAAATTAATTATTTCTAATAGAAACCAAGCATCGCTTAAACTAAAATGTCAGTTCTAATTTTCAATAGTTTTAACTCAAATGAAATATTCTTAATTCAATAACATGCATTTTAAAGTTGGAAATTAATAGAACTACCACTGTATTTTTCATTGAAAAGAAACCCAAATAATAATTTAATTATTAATTTGAGATTTTAAAAAAAGGAATTCTCATTTTGAAAAAAATCTCAACTTCTCAATATGTCGATTTATAACTAAAATGCTATTTCTGTTAAATAATGATAAGCCTAAAATATAGATAGTCATGGATATATATAGTTTACTATTTGAAAGTCAATACTCTTTTTTCTAGACAAATCACGCTTTTGTTTTTTTTCATTTTTTTAGTAAAATTTTGTGTTAGAACGTTTATGAATCTTTCATGTTAAGATTTTTTTTTTAATTTGTAAAATTGGAGTGCAATATATATATATAGCGTAGTGATTAGGTGATAATAGGATTTTCCGTGCTAAATGCGAAAATATCTGAGCCATTAAATATTTCAATTGAAGGCTCAGATTAAACAAATTCCGTCCAATTTTCGGTACATATTTTGCACATACTCAATGCATAAAAGGGTAAAAATGTGAAAAATATATATTTTAAAAAATTTCATTTCGTGTCGTTCATAAAACATAATATGCATACATTCGATGTAAAAAATGCAATATTTTGGGCATAAAAGTGCGGCATATAATCAATGCAAAAAATGCACTCAATATGAATACAAAAATGCATATGCTTTAGAATAAAAATGCATTTTATTCAAGTTAAGAATACATCATTTGATGCAAAAAAAAAATGAAGATATTTGGGAACATTTTTTATGCCTAATTGATGCATTTTTTATCCTGAACGTAAATATAATGAAGAACATATACCAGCTAAATATAAAATCAAAATTTTCGTACGAGTTTTCTAAATTTAACATATTCAATATGGATATCATATAAATCGTTGTAAAAATACGTTTAATTTGATATATAATTCGTAAAAAATAGATTTGAATCGAGAAAGATATAATCGTTTGATTATAATGGGAGGAAAGAGAAAATTAAGAGAGAGAATGTTTAGATCTAAAATAAAGAAGACGGTTACTCAACTACATTACTATCTTACACTTTAATTAAAAATCTCGGCTGAATTAATTAAAAAGGAGTTGGAATAATCTGGTGCGTTGATCTACAAAAATAAACAACCCAGACTCATTTTTATTTTGCATGGGAAAGTATTTTATTACTCCCTCCGTCCCACCTCAATTGTCCCACTTTCCTTTTTCGTCCGTCCCACCTCAATTGTCCCATTACTTAAAAATGAAACTTTTTCACGTTTAACAATAAAATATTAATTCCACTCAACTTACTTTACACTCACACTCCTTGGTTATTGTACCCGGTCAACCCGGGACAATTCAGCCGGGACGAAGGGAGTATATGATCACTATTCTCTATATATATATATAGGGAGCGGATCCAGTGAGAAAACTCTTAACGTGAGAATGTGAGAAAGATGTTTGATTGTATTTACGACATTGCTTGATTGTATTCAGGTTGTTGCTTGATTGCAATGTTGCTTGATTGTGCTTTAGTTGTTGCTTGATTATTTTGTTGCTTGATTGCGTTTTAGTTGTTGCTTGATTCAATATCAACCATTGATTTTTTTAGATCTGATGGACATGATTTATTCTTTTTTCTCACAGGGGAATTTTTTTTTACATGATCTCTCCTCTCTCTATATATATATATATATATATAACTTTTATCAGATCGTTTGTGAATCTCTTATGCTAAACAGACTTTAATTTGATATATTATTAATGTAGACTAGATTAAAAGTAGGATAAGTGGTACTATGAAATGTTGTATTGCTTTTCTATGGCATAAAAATATGAAACATTTGTCCTTGAAATACATACCGTGAAATTGTGTAATGTATGGGTTACTCTGCAGTGATCACGTGCAAAAGATTATTATTTAATAATTGTATGTATTCTCGAAAGTCGAAACCATACTCGATTATTTTTCAAATTCGATATAAAAATCCAATGCAAAAATAGGATGGAAGAGTGCCCTTGAGCTACAACTAAAGAGATGGTTTTAGCTTTTCTATGGGAAGAAAAAAAAAAAGCAATACTTAATAGTTAATACTTTATTATATGATATTAAAATAAAGTAAAAATGTATATATATCTTTAGCGGTTGAAAATATTTATATTAATTATGGTTTTTTATATAATATATTTGTGTAATTATACCATAAGGTATCATTAATAGATTAGAAAGTATCTAATTTTATTCTAAGCTTTCAATAACTTCACACATATATCTTAAACTTTGAATATATTCTCACCAATAAAAAATTAATGCACTAGAAATTTTACATAGACACATAATATTCTGTCATTGCAATGCATTAATTAAAAAAAAAGGCAGAAAACTATTTATCTTTTCTTTTCAATGGGATAAAAACTTGAAGAAATTATTTGCACTATTTTAAGGTCCTCCTCAGTCCTCACTGCACTATTTTGTAAAAATTGTCAAAGCTTTCAAAGTTTTTTTTTATTTTTAATCTTACCTATAAATATTTTAAAAAATAATCTTCGCTACACCAAAAAAAAATGATCAAGAATAACTATTTTTCCATGAACGTGACTAATAGATAATGAAAGCTTACAAATTTCTCTAGCTCGGCACAATGTAGACCATAATAGCTAAATAATTCTATGAGTTTATATCTAGAAAGAAAGAAAAATAATCAACTTTTTGAAGTATTTAAAATTTATATATTGTAATAACATGTATTGATGTGTCATGTGTCCCATATAGAATTTTCGATGTTAGAATTTTGACCAGTATAATAATATTAAAAGATTAACCTTTAACGGTTATATTTAAATGTTTTTAATAAATTTTAAATATTTTTCATGTATATTTAGCTATAGAAGAAAATAAGAAAATTATGAATGTTATCCCAATGTATTGGTCTATTATGAAATAAACCCAAACTTTTTTCCCCAACTTTTTAAATGAAAATTATGAATTTTACCCCAATGTAACTCTTAAATATATAAAAATTACACCTCAATATTTGATAAATTAGGAAATACCGCAACTTTTTCATATTATGAGATTTTACTCAAATATTTACTTTTATTAATTAAATATCCTATGTGAATGATGAGATCAAATATAAATTGAGTCACACATTATATAAAAGAAATCATGTATGACTCAAAATATTTTTAATCTTGTCAATCACCTAACATATTTTGAAGTAATAAAAATAACTATTATGATAAAATTTCATAGAAGGAAAATGTTGAGATAAGTTTTCCTAATTTCTGGAATATTAGTGTATTATTCTCTATAAAAAGGTGAAGTAAATTCTAGGAGAGTGATAAGATAAAATTCATAGTTTTCCAAATAATAATAATAAAAAGAGTAGAACAATGACAAAACCTACCATATTAGATTGATAAATAAAATGGTTAACGAAAGAATAATATTGGTGATGATGTATTATATTTGGAAAGAAGAATGACACTGCAAGAAACTTATCTTTATTATTATATATATAATTTTAGGAAAAAGGGGGCAGCCAAAATTGCAATGGCAAAGGGGGATTGAAGACGTCAATCAATCAAAACGCCATCCCGTCAAGAGGAAAAAACAGTTGACTGATTGACGTTGGTGAGAGAGAGAGAGAGAGAGGCCACATAATAATGTTTGCTGTTGGTAAAACATTAACTCAACTTTTCTTATCATCAATTCATTTCAATGGCAGTGGAAATGAAATTAAGTGTTGTATACGGTGCTGCCTCTCTTTATTATACTACTAATTGACCTTAAGCTAATGCTAATGCTAATGCTTCCAATCTTTCCACACTATACATACAACACACCATCACTAGTCTACGTGCACTGCTCTCCTTCTCCCATCTAACCTTTTCTATTTAAATAAGTTTCATCCACATATATCCATTTATGCAATCATAATGGTTTTGTGTTAGTAGATTCTAGATGCAATTAATTAATCCTAAAACAATCACAAATTTTGAGTTGAGAAATTGGGTCCCATTGATTCATCGCGTAATAATCACATTCACATGAATCAATGGATTTGGATTAGCATGTTATATCAAAATTCATAGTTCAAAAGCCTTCAACTACAAAAATAAATAAGCAATCAAGGAACACACAAACACACATGTAAAGTAATCAAGCTGACACGAAAATAAAGAAAAAACACTGGCTTTTAACTTTATGGGACAAAGTCATAAATTTTGCAACGAAAACTAAGGCTTCTTCAACCTAACAATTATGCAGGACTGCTGGGCAAAACCAATGATGCATTTGATGAATCCTCAAAGTTATGAGCCCTGTGTCCTAACTAACAGCACTGAGAAAGAAAATTAATCCCCCTTTCCACATGTACGGTGCAGATGAAATTTAATTCGGTTAACCCTAATAAAGATTTTAACAACTTTGCATGAGAGGACCCCATCCACGAAGTAGTCGTAAAAAACTTTAATGAATCACAAGCACCTTTCAAATCCCACGGATAAAGATCATCAAAGCAGATGTTACAGCAAACGGCATGTGCATATGTATGTAGAAAGAAGGAAGGGAGAGATGATGATTACATGTATTGTTTGACAGCAAATAGGTGGTCCACTGCCACTGAAGTGAGCACAATCTGATCCTTTAGTTTCATGAAAAATCTGCTCGGCTTCATGCACTGTTCCGATAAAGGTTTTTACTTCATCAGCAGCACCCTGCATAATTGCCACCATTTCAAAGAATTAATGATCACACATCTGCATTACTATCAGCTTTTAAAATGGAACCAACATTTTAAATCTCACACACTTGCATTTAACAGAAACAAATTATTCAGTGTACCCTGAAATTGGTCTTTTTTAACAGTAGAAAAGACAAGAGATATAAAAAGGACCACCACAAGGTTGGGAAATTTAATTCTTGATGCCCCAATTAAGCTCCTTCAACAGGTGGACAAGTTTGTGTTCATAAATCAAGCAAGCAAACTATTGAATCGTACCAAAATTGAATGAATGTGATTTATATAGAAACCAATGTATTTTCAATGTATGCCATCTACCTCTTTCAGCGACAGAACATTGTTACACCTCCAAATAAATGAATCATAGTGCTAGTCAGGGGAGTGGCGGGAAAAAGTTGATGTGGAAATGATTCAAGCCACTCACCTGTGGTGGTCTCCAAATACAGAAGGGTAGAGTGCTTAAACTGGTAAAATAATTACATTCCATGAGCAACTATTTGCTATGAATGTGAGTGTATAATGTATATACAGCCTGCCTACGGAAAGTGACGATTCTGACCGATATCATCGGTACATAAACATTGCTATCTGATCAATAATCACGTGTGTACACCATGAGAATCCACCCTCTAGAATTCCTCCTTCTGCCACAGCGACTAAAAGGAAAACTATGCCCTAGGCTTCTCGCAAGTTAGAGATAATCAGCGCCAAAAGAATGGAATTTCATTTCAGTTGCTGGAATTAGCTCTGCAGCTGGGTACAAAAGTGAAACAATGTATCAGTATGCAATCTCTAGGAATATGCAAAGCTATTTACTGCATAATACAGGAGTAATTCAGTTCTAAGGAATATAAACTAAAAGTTACAAAGTCAGATGTTAAATTACAATATCAAATTACTTGAATGCTAAGTCAAGCATCTACTAGATCCGGCAATTGTAGAATGGGTATTACAGGTTTCCATTATTCCAGAAACAGATAAAATTGAAACCTTTGATTTATCAAGTCCACAACAAGGAAATATCATAAACCCAATCAATCATTGGAAAGAATAACCAACTCCAAAAACATGTCAAATGACGGGGTTCTAAGCACCAATGTAATGATAGGAATACACATGGCACTAGAGCCTGGT
Source organism: Plectranthus barbatus (assembly GCA_026898455.1). Classification (NCBI taxonomy): domain Eukaryota; kingdom Viridiplantae; phylum Streptophyta; class Magnoliopsida; order Lamiales; family Lamiaceae; genus Plectranthus; species Plectranthus barbatus. The sequence continues at coordinate 15,847 of JAPKLW010002157.1, forward strand.
AAGTATACTCTCGAAGGGAGAATAATCTTAAAGCACATATGAATTACATTTGACTAGGAGAATAATCATGAAGTTTGAATTTCGAATTACTAGAATATAATTAGAGGGTCTAACTAGAATGAGTCGAGGTTCTCTATTTAGCAAGATTATTTTGTTACCTAATTTATAGTAATGTTATTAACTAACTCTTGCCACTCATAAATTAATTAAACAATCTTTCTTTTACTATCTTTTGGCTCTTAACTCCATCATTAGCAGTTAACTCCATTTAAGAGATTACTTTCTTTTACTATCTTTTCTGACTTCAATGAACAGATGACTTTCAAATCAAATTTCCTTTGTTTCCAATCTAAACTCATTATATATCTGGAGCATATATAAACCATATTTTCTGCATATCTGTTCCTCACATTCCTTTGTTTACAATGATCATCCCCAATTAATGTTTAGAAGATAAAACTTTTCAAGCAACATAGTTATATACTCACATTATGAAGACTGCAGCTTAAAAGAAAAAAGATCCCGCTGAACGTCAGTTGGTTTCTTCAGCCACCTACAGTATAAACAAGCTGCTCCAACTACCGATAGAAGAGACAAGATCACCAGAAAACCAAAATCTGAAACATCATTTACAATTATGGCAACCCCTAGCATTATAGACTCTGCCAGACTAGCAAATGCAACCTCGGTTGTTCCAATAAGATTTGCTTTAGAGGCAGGGATTCCAGTTTGTAAAATTTGTGCCCCTATAACATCATATGACATGTGACCCAGTCTAGAAAGTACCTGTCAATACGAAATGTTATAGTTTGTGAGTACTTTAAGGTCCACATGATGCTCTACAACAAAACTATAGTTGCAATAGAAACTTAAAATATGCACAAATAAGGTACTAAATCTCAAGCTTATTATTGCCACAACAATAGATACTTACATCTAAAGCATGCGAAAGCGAGAGGTCAATCTCAATCATATTCGACTCATCACTCACGCACAACACACCTGGTAGTTTATCGATTTACTCTCTCGAATACACAAGAGTAACTAATGACAAATATGTGAAAGATGATTGCCTCCTGAGCTTTTTCCATATCCTATTCACTCACAAGATTAACTAATGAACCCTGCTAACAATTGCTCTCTTTTCTTTTTTTTGTTCAAAGTTTAATTGCTACTCTATGTAATGGTGAGTGGGAAATAACAAAAAAAACAGGCAAAGGTCCATAGCTCAACATAAGGCTACTTACTCAAAAAGTTGTTTTAATCCATTAAAAAAAAATTTTACTTTTTCATTTCACTTTTCCATTAGCAAATCCCAATACATCAACTCCCCGGCAATCAGAATTTCCGATGAAACAGTTTGTTTCTCAAAATATAGAGGATGCATGTGATAGAGGAAAAGGCTTAAAAGCAGAAACATGAACAAATGTTAATGATAGAAAACAGGGGGCGCAATTCTAACAGAGAATAGCATACACTCTACTATACTCCTACTCTGCAACAATGGCATAAAAGATCAATTTCTAACCGGAAGTACTACCACTGCTACAACTAAAATAAATACTAACCCTCTGCCAGCAATAGCTAAAACATTATGTGAGGCCCAAGGAAACGGAAATCATTTCAAAAGGTAAACACAGATAGCATAACTCTTCTTATAGAACAAAGATAACTACGTTATGTGACATTTTTGGTTGGCCAGCACTTATTGATTTGTTGGACACAACTCTAGATGCATTCATTCCATTCTTGATGAAATCAGTGAAGGAACTTACAACTAAACACAAAAAGAGTGTAAGTGGAATCTTGTTAGATAAAGAACCAGTCCAGTATACTCCAACTGCTATGGTAAGAAGGGAAGCCTGAACGATAAGACCAGCTGCTCCAGCCTGGCATAAAAATTACCATTGGGTCCAAAGATGAACAACAATAACAGAAGAACTTTCAAAATAAAAATTACTCAAGTAAAGAAACCTTCAAAATGCCAAGTTGGTTGACCATTTTGGCTGACACAAAAGTTGCTGTGACTCCCATAAAAGCACATAATCCACTAAAGGCACCAATAATTGACGGATTTAGACCTGAAGAATTATCAACCATGTAAAGATAAAGATAGCAGGCCACAAAAAAAGGGGAAAAGTTTCTCTTAAACCATTGAGTTTCTACAGGAGAGAAAAGGATGAGTGCAAGGAGCTGGAGATATCAGTGTTTGAATGTATATTTGCTGATTGATATTTTATTAGAGTGAAGATGCTTTGAATCTTTATTGATTTATAGAAACCAACAATGAGAACACCCGTACCAGACTTCCATACCATAATATCCATTCATTTCGCTGACAGTAAACATATATTATTAATCTACAAGAAATAGCAGACATAACCATCCGTCACTAGTAGAATAGATGATTAACATGGTTTTTTTTTTATCATGAAGAGAAGTAAAATTCGGAGCTCTGAAGCCCCAATAATTTCTGTCATTTCACAACTCCATACTCTATGACACAAGTACAACTTGTTCCAACATAAAAAAAAAAGTTCCTGCTTTTGCTTCAGACTCTAACAGATTTGACATGAGATTGAGATGGTCAACTACCACTGCAACATAATAAAGGAGTTCTCCAGTTACATTCAAAGATAGCAGTCATTTTCTACCAAATCTCTGGTATCACCACAACCCAAGTAACAGTATAACCACTTCCAATTACCTGATTGACTACTTTTGTTGAGACAACTGAATTGGAAACAAATAAAATATTACTTTAGCTTCTGTGATTGATGAGTTAAACCTACTCCTTTGGTGCTCTCCATGGGTGATTTCTCTATGATTTTCTAACACTTCTGCCAAACATCCCTCATCAAAGCTGAGTCAGACCCAAAATGGGCGACATGAATGGAGATGTAAATTGCTAGAAGCTCAACATTCTTGAGACAATAGTGTTAGACAGATAAATTGGGAGTCCTAAGTTATCTAGCAACCATGGTCAAGGGTTAAGGATTGACCAACACTTAAATGTGTCCATACACATATCCAACACGCTTTAGGTGGCAACGTATGCTAAAGATCACATTCGGGTGGCAACCCACCTTCGGGCCCACATCCAAGTGTCAACCCTTAGGCCTGTTAAGTATATCTAGGCCCATTAGCATTGTAGGCCCTTTTGGCGCATAAGTAGTATTTTATGTATCATTCTTTTCTATGGAATGTTAACTTTCGAACATATTATTCTAAATGTAACATGGTATCAAAAGCAGGTTCTTAGGGCAATTTTTTTTTTTTTTAATTTTCACCCCGTCACCACCGCCCCGTCAGCGACCCACGTCGGCGCCGGCGTCTGCCGGCCGTCGCGCACCAGCACCAGCCCCTGCCGGCCGTCGCGCGCCCGTCGGCCCAGTTCAATGCGGGTCTCTGCATCTCCTTCGCGCACGGCCTCTGCCAATCTATCTTAGTTCACGCCGCTGCCCCTGAGCGTCGCTGTCCGCGCCGCCGCCCCTGAACGTCGCTGTCCGCGCCTGCCTCCTTCCGGTTGCACATATTGTGCGGCCGTCTGTGTTTCAGTTCTGACTGTTGCTTCTCAATCCGTCAGTTTCTTCATTTTTTTTTGCTGCTGTTGATCCTATCTGCACTCCGTCCCAGCACCATTGCCAATTCCCGTCCGTCTGCACTGCTCCTCTGAACTCTTGGCCATCCTCAGCTGCTGCGCCTCAACCAATTTGTTGTGGATTTGTGATTGGACGCTGCTCTATATTGTTGATCAATTTGCAACGTCCTGCTCCCTTTATTGTTGGACAAGTTGTAGTACTCTTCAGAATGTCTCTCGATGATATTTACACTGGTGCTGGCATTGTGTCTGTTGTTGCTGCCTCACCTGTTTATGCTGCCCGGTCATCTTGGGTGCTTGATTCCGGAGCCTCTTTTCACGTGACATCTGAACCGTCTCAATTGGTTGCTTGCAAACCGGTCTTTGATGGCGCTTCTATTCAGACAGCTGATGGTACATCTTGTCGTATCACTCACCGGGGTTCTCTTTCTCATTCTCATTTTACTATACCTGATGTCTCTCTTGTACCACAGTTATCCATGAATCTCATTTCAGTTGGCCAACTTACAGACCTGAATTGCTTTGTTGGTTTTGATGACACATCTTGTTTTATTCAGGATCGTCGAAGTGGGACTATAATTGAGACTAGCCATCGCCGTAAGGATGCTTCTAACCTTTACATTTTGGACACCTTACATCTTCCTTCTGTTGCCCGTGTGTCATCTGCTACTTCGCCCGCCACCTCTTCTTTTGCCAAGTGGCACCATCGTCTTGGTCATTTGTGTGGATCTCGCTTGTCTAACTTAATAAGTAAAGGTTGTTTAGGTCACATATCTATCGATTCTACCTTCCATTGTAAAGGTTGTAAACTAGGAAAACAAATTCAACTTCCATACTCTTCTAGTGTTTCTCATTCTACTAAACCTTTTGATCTTATTCATTCTGATATATGGGGTCCAGCCCCCTTTGCTACAAAAGGTGGTCATAAGTATTATGTTATTTTTATTGATGACCATTCTCGTTACACTTGGGTTTATTTCATGAAACATCGGTCTCAATTGTATTCTATTTACCAGTCTTTTGCTCGCATGGTTCACACTCAGTTTTCTACTCCTATCCGAGTTTTTCGTTCTGACTCTGGTGGTGAGTATTTGTCTGATTCATTTCGTCAATTTTTAACAACTGAGGGTACTCTTGCTCAACTCTCTTGTCCCGGTGCTCATGCTCAAAATGGTGTTGCGGAACGCAAACATCGCCATCTTATAGAGACTGCACGCACATTATTGATTTCCTCTTTTGTCCCTTCTCATTTTTGGGGCGAAGCCGTTTCCACTTCCGTCTATCTCATCAATAGACAACCATCGTCCAAATTGTCTGGCAAATGTCCCGGTGAAGTACTTTTTGGTATTCCTCCCAACTATGATCATCTTAGAGTTTTTGGATGCACATGCTATGTTTTGCTTGCCCCTCGTGAGCGGACTAAGTTGACTGCACAATCTGTTGAGTGTGTTTTTCTGGGGTATAGTCCTGAACATAAAGGTTATCGGTGTTATGATCCTTCTTCCCGTCGCTTACGTATCTCTCGTGATGTGACCTTTGTTGAGAATCGTCCTTTCTTCTATAACACCTCCACACAGGCCTCTTTTTCTCCCACAGAGTCCACGTCATTTATGTGTCTTCCTCCTATTTCATCTAGTAATGATTCTACTCCAGCCATCCCTAGTCCTTCTATTTCGATCCCATCACCTCCACATGAGCCACCTCCTACTTCCCCACCTTCTACTTCTCCACCTCTTCCGCTTTCTAAACCACCTGTCACACATGTATACAATCGTCGTTCCACCTGTTCCAAAGAGCTTCCACCTTGTTCTACCACCCCGGCCAGTCCTAATACTCCTGCAGATGATAATAATTTTGATGAGTCACATACTATTTCTGATGAGTCACAGGTTGGTCCACGATATTATCTTAGAGATCGCACTACTATTGGGCCTGCTGACAAGTATGGTTTTCCACGCATGAGTGTTGTTATTGATGAGCCATCCACTTATGAGGAAGCTTCGAGTATTCCAGAGTGGCAGCTTGCTATGTCGGAGGAACTTGCTGCTTTGGATCGTACAGGCACTTGGGATCTTGTTCCATTACCATCACATGCAATGCCTATTACATCTAAGTGGGTATTTAAAATTAAGACCAAGTCTGATGGGTCTATTGAGAGGTATAAGGCTCGTCTTGTTGCCAGACGCTTTCAGCAAACTCAAGGTCGGGATTACGCTGAGACATTTGCTCCAGTTGCTCATATGACTACTGTTCGTACATTAATTGCAGTTGCAGCTACCTCTTCTTGGGCCATTTCTCAAATGGATGTTAAGAATGCATTTCTTCATGGTGATTTGCATGAAGAAGTTTATATGCAACCACCCCCAGGCGTTGATGCTCCTCCTGGATATGTTTGTCGTCTCCGTCGTGCTTTATATGGCCTTAAACAGGCTCCTCGTGCTTGGTTTGAGCGATTTGTATCTGTGATACGAGCTGCTGGTTTTTCTCCTAGTGATCATGACCTTGCATTATTTATTCATCTCTCTCCACGTGGACGTATTTTGCTGCTTCTGTATGTTGATGATATGTTGATTACGGGAGATGATGTAGAACACATTTCCCATGTGAAGAAGCAACTTGGTGAGCAATTTCAGATGTCTGATTTGGGTCCTCTCAGTTACTTCTTAGGGATTGAGGTGTTGCATTCTGAGAAAGGCTACTATCTCTCTCAGTCTAAATACATACAAGATCTTGTTACTCGTTCTGGCATTACTGATCATCGAACAGCAGCAACACCTATGGATCTTCACTTACAGCTTCGTCCTACTGTTGGTACACCTCTTGAGGATCCCTCTCGATATCGGCATATTGTGGGCAGCCTTGTGTATCTCACTGTTACCCGACCTGATATCTCCCATGCAGTCCATATTTTGAGTCAGTTTGTGAGTGCTCCTACTTCAGTCCACTATGGCCATTTACTTCGTGTCCTCAGATACTTGAAGGGGACATCATCTCAGTGTTTGTTCTATGCTCGTGATAGTCCGCTTTAGCTTCGTGCTTACTCGGATTCTACTTGGGCCAGTGATCCTACATATCGTCACTCTGTCACAGGTTATTGTATTTTTCTTGGCTCTTCTCTTCTTGCATGGAAGTCCAAGAAGCAGGCAGCTGTATCTCGGTCTAGTACAGAGGCAGAACTTCGAGCACTTGCCACTACCACTTCTGAGATTGTATGGCTTCGCTGGTTGTTAGCTGATTTTGGTATTCCGTGTGATGATCCCACACCTCTTCTTTGTGACAATACTGGAGCCATACAAATTGCCAATGATCCTGTGAAGCATGAACTTACAAAGCATATCGGCGTTGATGCCTCATTTACTCGGTCTCATTGTCATCAGAAAACAATTGCTCTTCAGTATGTGCCATCAGAACTTCAAGTGGCAGACTTTTTTACTAAAGCACAAACTCGAGAGCAACATCGGCTTCACTTACTCAAACTCAATGTTTCAGATCCTCCGCTTCCACCTTGAGTTTGAAGGGGGGTGTTAAGTATATCTAGGCCCATTAGCATTGTAGGCCCTTTTGGCCCATAAGTAGTATTTTATGTATCATTCTTTTCTATGGAATGTTAACTTTCGAACATATTATTCTAAATGTAACAAGGCCTACTCCTCAGGGGTAGCAGATTGGACCATATTCTTAGGCATATAAATTGGAAGCCCTAACTTATCCCGAAATCATGATTGAGTGGGATTGATTCCAACTTATATGTCCATCCACACTTTCATGCTGATCCAATGTGAAACATCATAACGAATAACTACTCAATCAATCCAAAGTTTTTATACTATATCGATATGACATGCATTAACAAGTAGTTTCTAGATCATTCCCGCAAACACCACCCATCAAGCCAGCAGCAGAAACAAAATGAAGAGAGTGTAGACAATACCATGATGTGTTAAGAAAGCAGTCATTAGACTGCCAGGAGCAAGAGCAATGTTGAAGAAGAGTAACACATAGGCCAAGCTTGCCGGCAGAACAGGCTGCTGAACATATTCAACCCATCCATGCTTTATAGCAGCTATACTTGTAATCACTGTGCACAAGAAAAGCAGAATCAGAACATACAACAAAAATTCTCATTGGAAATATAAAAATCAGTGAACTACATATATTTTTAGCATCTTGGGTATATCCTGTAGGTGAACATCCAGAACCAGTTTCTGGACATTTTGCATGGGCCAGGACTCCAGCAGAAAGCTTGTTGGTTAGCCAAGTGAGGAAAATCTATCACAAAGGAAGAGCATCAGAAACTGACAAATCTTGAAACAGACCGAGCACTCTGAAATAGCAATGCTGGGTACTAGTCGTACTACCACAATAGGCAGGGAGCACATCATTAAGCGAGCTGCAAGTCTTAAGCATGTCACTGGTTTATATTTGGATAATAAAATGCCAAATAATGATGCACCAGCAATCTGCAAGATTAAAAGGAAATGAAAGCTCTAAGCACTTCCACCAGCATTAATAAATATTCATGTTTATTCAAATTTGCAAAATAAAGAATTACAAAAATAGGCTTTGTGACATTAACGGTCACCTCGCAGAGTAGATCAATTCGACTAAGCATTGCATTTGCTCGAGCAAGAGCAATTGGTCTATTTGTTCCTGCTAACTGAAATAACATATAAACAATACAGAGCAAGAGAAGATAATGAAAGAAGTTCCAAATTAGTAAAAGAAAGAGGAAATACCAGAACAACCCAATCACGCTCCATTGCAACCCCTAGAGCTAGTCCAGAGAGCCTCTCTATGGCCAGAGCTATTACGAGCACAACAAACCAAGGTTGGAAAATTACAGAAGACACAGAATTTGGGGGTATAACATGGGCATGAATTATCATCCCAACAGATAATAACTGAGCAGCGACCTGGGGTGAACAAGTACGAGAATATAACTTTTTGGCTGAATGTTGAAATTGAACATTATATTTATTGTACCAGCAAAACTACCTGGATAATAGTCAAACAGCAATATGCCAGCACTCTTGGAAAATAGTCCATCAATTTCCCTACCAAAGGTCCCCCAACTATTATAACAAGCTGTTAAGATGAAGAAAGGTTAGAGGATTCTTCTTCTTTGTTCTATACAAAACGCGAAACTTACTAGGAAAGGGATGAGTTAACTATTATTAAGGGATGAATAAAACTTGAAAAAGTGATGTACATACAACTCCAATCTCTTTCAACTGCCGAAAAGAAAAAAGAAAAAAAAATAGAGTTTTTTATGCTTTAAAGCCCAGAAACCACCACAAAACTTGTACCACATCTTCTCAGTCCTTCTTTATCATCAAAGATTCAGCTATTTACTTTCTGGCCACGATGATCAAAAGAAGGAAGGAACAATAACTCCCCACATATTTTACCCCTTAAGCATGTGAAAGTAGCAAAATTTCTAAGAGACTTTCCAGATGTATCCAAGACAAACCTACTAATCAGTTGAACTTCTTTCACTTGCCTTATCAAAGAGAAAACTTCTCGCAGTTCAAAAGTTAATTCCACGGCATCTTATGAAAATGGCCTAATGCTTGTAGGGACAGATACCTTAGCAAAGAAGCCCAAGACAGCAACTGGAAGAAGACTTGGATGAATCAATGCAATAGCAGCAGGCCAAGAAAAATTCCAGAGCTGTTCAACCAAATTCCCAGCCAAGCAGCTAGCATATAAAGCTAGTTACACATTTAACTTCTATTAGAAGATTCATTTAAAACAAATAAGTGAATAATAATGCTACAATGAGAAGAAGCTCCAGACTTTCAAGAATTTTTAGCAATACACAATATGTATCAATGATAAATAATCTCTTTTCATCATATAATTCCACTTTTTCTCGAAGTGCCTTGGTGAAAGTGAAATGGTATTTGTGAATGTGCAGTTCCATAAGCTGTGAATGGTTTTTTATTTTTTCTCCAACAATATTGCCATGATCTGGTAATATGTATTGAAACCTATCCAGTTGGGATGTTTACAATCCCGTTATAATATATTATACATTATATTTATAAATAATGAGGAGATATCTCACAATTTTTGCTCAGCCTCCTATAGACCATAAAAGATTTGAAGTTCAAAATTATAATAGCTTTCTACTGAAAAATAAGTTACTTGGAAACATGTTACTTCAAATTAAAACTAACCATAGAGTCCAGCTGGATGAGCAGGAGTTGAAGCAATGGTGTTCTGCTCTTCATTCGATAAGATCTATGTGATCCCCAAGAGAAATGCAGCCAACATAAGAGTGTAGAAGTCTTAGTGAGCGAAGATGAAGGAATCTCGAGAAATGGGGATATAGGAGACGATACAACACTTACAGGCAATGCAGTCAATATGGTGTCTACAAAGCCTCCGCCAAGTAAATTAACTTCTGCGTCCAGCCAATCAGATTTGAGATGAACAACTGGAACTAGAGATGTGGTAGCCTCATCGACTTCATCATTAGCAACAGAATCGCAGACGTCAGTGTTAAATGAACACTTTAAACCAAAAGAGCAAAACCTGCAAGCGAATAACAGATGAACGAACAATAAACGATAGGCTAAACAACTTTCTATTTCCCCCAATTCGAAGCATTGAAACAGCCTAATTGCAATACTCTAGTCTCTAGGTGATAAACTTAAACTATCGTAGCTTCAATCAATTACTCGTGACGTCACCGCGCTTTAATTAGAAGCTTTAAGTACCTAGAAGGAATGAAACAGGTATTCAGCCGTCGTCGATGGCGTAGCCTGCAAGAAGGAGACGACGGCGAAGCATCAGACTGCAGCCGGCGACAGCCAAGCATAGTGGCGGACGGCTGACCATGAGCAATGGCAAGCACGGCGCTAACAGCCATCTTTCTCTGAATTGTGTGTCCAAATTCTCGTTAATTCCTAATGCTACTACTTCTGATTCTTCCTCTCCTCCTCGATTGATATTCATGCAGCTGATAGATTGAAAACCAAGAAAACTGAGATTACATTTACGCCAGCCACTCTCGATTTTGCTTTCGTGCTAATGCTAAACTGGTGAGATAAAACTGCAAGGTGCGAAATCCTCTTTTCCCTTGAAAATTGACTTCAAACAATTTATCTTCTTTTTTTTTTTGGATAATATTTTACATTTCAATCAGAATGTGAATAATATATTTCAATATTGTAAATAAAATTCTGAATAAATTCGTACAGTCTCCCAAAAACACACGAGAGACTCTCTTTTTACTTTTATACTAAATCTACACCGGCACGATGCGCGAATATAATGCATGATATCTTATATTATAATATTATGATATAATTAATAAAATTATATATTTTATATTTTTTAAAACAAACATAATTGTTTATTAATATTACATATTAGTATTTCATCTACATATTGATATATGTTTAGTAAAAATAAATGAAAATATATCAAAGGCAATGCCTACAAAAATAAGAATTTCATTTAAAAATCATCACATAAAAGATATTAAATTTATACATCCTTAAAAATACTAAATAAATTAAATTAGAGAAATTTAATATTTAAATAAAAAATTACAAATATAATATGATTATTTTCATCATCATTTATTGTATATACATCTTGTATTTGAGTAAATAGTAAATAAAACTATATGAAAATAAAATAAAATATAAAGTTATTGATGTGATATTTTTTGGAGGGAAAATGACAATATTGTAATTAAGTGAAACTATTCTCATTTAATATATTTATAGATTTTTGGTATTACGCATGTAATTACTTAAACCGTCTAAAGAAATACTACCAACCACTTAGCATAGTAATTAAAGTATTTTCTTTATATATAAATTGTGCATACAATTTAAAAAATAATAATATATTTTGTTGTATATGTTATTTACTATCCAAAAACATGTTATTCACAAATTAGATGGTGATGTTATTAATGATTCATTTCATGATAGATTATTTTATGAAATATGTTGATATTTATAAAAAAATTATCTCCGTTTTCTATAATTTATTCTTAAGCATTCGCATTTTTTGTTCAATTAAATTAGTTAGCATATATTTCAAAAGAGAATATCAATCAAGGCAAAAACTTGCGTTACGCAAGCCTAAACGGTTTTGGCGGGTTTTATCCTACCCAAATAAGTTGAACCATCCCAAATAGGGTTTATTAATCCCAATTAGGGTATATTACATGGGTTTGAACTTGGGTTAATGGATAAAACCCGCCTAAATCATTTAGGCCTGCCTAACCCAAGACCTTCCCATCAATCAATATTCAATAGCTCAAATATTATTCGCATGGCTTTATATTGCTACAAAGGGCTTACTGACTGCTCCTTTTATGTTTATTTTGTTGAGATTCGTGATATCCTACCGTATCACAGAGTATATGCTGGAGGATTCTCATGTATATCTTGCAGATTTCTTTTCCTAGTTTATAGCTATTTTCCTAGTTTATAGCAACCCCCATGCAAACCCTAGATTTGTACTATATATATGTGTGTTTCGGAGTCTGCACATGTAACAAATATATGAAAGACATTTTTTGCACAAGCCGTTTTCTTCATGGTACCAGAGCAGTCGGTCATCTAATCACTGCTTCCGCATAACCATTCGAACCTTCTAACCCTCCTCCTCATGGCGACGAAAGACGGCGACAAGGCGGGATTCGTCAACGACCTTATGTCGCCCTACTACATTGGGCCTTCCGACAATCCCAGCCACGTTTATGTCACCGACGTCCTTAATGATGGCAACTACGGAGATTGGCTAGAGGAAATGAGTAATTGCTTACTCGCAAAAAATAAGTTGGGTTTCGTAGATGGTTCTCTGCCCATGCCGGATGCGAAGTCTCCCGATGCCCTTGTATGGAAGCGTTGCAATGCGATGGTAAAAGGCTGGTTAGTCGTTGCGATGGACAAGGAAATAAGGAGCAGTGTCAAGCACACAAAGACGGCACGGGAAATTTGGAAGGACCTGGAAGAACGCTTTGGGAAGGAGAGCGCCCCGAAGGCGTACGAACTAAAGCGAAATCTTACTCTGACTCGACAGGATAAGACATCGGTTTCTGCTTATTATACGAAGATAAAAGGCTTGTGGGATGAAATCGACGCAGTCTCAGCGATGCCGAAGTGCACTTGCGGCATGTGCACGTGCAATATGCCCAAACTTTTCGCTGAAAAGGTTGAAAGAGAACGTGTGTACGAGTTCTTGATGGGTCTCGACGATGCCTTTACCACCATCCGCAGCCAAGTTCTGAGCATGGCGCCCTTACCCAGTCTCGGAACCGCCTATCATCTCGTGGCAGAAGACGAACGGCAGCGGTTGATTACGACATCCAGAAACCCTACTATTGATGGTGCAGCGTTTCAGGTACAAAGGCAAGAAGGAAACGCTGCTCGATGTGATGGAAACAAAGATAAAGCAACACCGCAATGTGGAAACTGTGGCAAGCTTTGGCATACCATTGATAATTGCTGGGAGATAGTTGGCTATCCGGAACATCGAAGAGTTGGCAAGCCTTGGCGAAAACCGGCCAGAAAACCTGCTCCCACGCATCAGGCAGCGCACGTCGAAGCAGGATCTCCCGTGGATTCGGGGGCAGTACAAGGTTTCACCACAGAACAGCTCACACAATTGAAGGATTTTCTATCGCAAGGCAGCAACGTTGGTCCGTCTGCAAGCCCCTCAATCAACATGGCAGGTAAACTTAACATGAGCACACCATGGATTATTGATACAGGAGCGACGGAGCACATATGTTGTGAACGAGAGAGGTTCGAGTCACTTACTGACGGGAATGGAGGAACTCCAGTAAAAATCCCTAATGGAGACAAAGCAGCTGTTATGGGAATGGGAAATATCAGACTCGATAGTGGCATCGAGTTGCATCGAGTCCTCTTCGTTCCCAGTTTTAAATGCAACCTCATCTCTGCCAGCCGACTAACCAAGGATCTTCGATGTGTTCTAACCTTTTCTTCGGATTGTTGTGTCATACAGGATTGCACCTCGAAGAGCCAGATTGGAGCGGGTAGACAACGTGATGGTCTGTATCTTATGGAGCCGGTACGGGATGCTCGGCAAGTTTTTTCTGCGGTTGTTGACAGCGGCACTTGGCATAAGAGACTCGGGCATGCTTCCCGGATAAAGATACAAGGTCTTTGTGATATGTCCAGTGAAATTTGTGATATCTGTATGAAAGCCAAACAGACTAGGCTCCCTTTTTCTTCTAGTTCTATTCGTACCAATAAATGTTTTGAAATGTTGCATTGTGACATTTGGGGTAGTTACAAAACCCCTTCATTTACTGGTGCACGTTATTTCCTCACTATTGTGGACGATTTTAGTAGAGGTGTGTGGATTTATCTTATGAAATTTAAATCGGAGGCGAGCAAATACATTAAATTCTTTTGCAACATGGTCAAGACACAGTTCGATCAAACTGTCAAGTGCATTAGGGCTGATAACGGTGGAGAATTTCAGTCGAGAGAAATGCTCGAATATTATGGTGAAAATGGAATGATTCTTGAGACTACCTGCCCGCACACTCCTCAGCAAAACGGGGTCGTTGAACGGAAGCATAGACACATCCTTGAAGTAGCCAGAGCTCTTCGGTTTCAGGCTAATTTGCCGGTCGAATTTTGGGGAGAATGTGTCCTGACGGCAGCTTATATTATAAACCGACTTCCCTCCAAGGTATTGAAAGGACGCACGCCTCATGAAATACTACTTGGGAAGCAACCTAGTTCTGAGAATCTTAAAGTGTTTGGATGTTTAGCATATGCCAAGGACACACGCCAGTTGACAGATAAGTTTTCAGTGAAGGGAAGGAGGTGTGTTTTTGTTGGCTATCCTTTTAGACAAAAGGGGTACAAAGTGTTTGACCTGCAAAGTCGCACAATCTACACGGCAAGGGATGTACGCTTCAGGGAAGACTACTTTCCCTATTCCGAACCACCCATGGAAAGTAGTCGTAAAGAAGCGGCCTCTGAAGACCTGATAAATGAAGCCACTTCCAACGACGTGGAACCACATGCTGAAGAAAGGGATGACACTCAAAGTACAGTTGAAGAGGAAGCCCGGGTTGTTGATGCTATAGATAACCCACGGCAAGGTGGCAGAACGAGACAGCTGCCGGCTCATCTCCGAGACTACGAGGTAGACTTGCCGAGCTCCATAGACCATTCACGTCCCGCGTCCGATATGGCTTCTTCTACGGTACATCCCCTCACTCATTATGTTGCTTATGATAAATTCTCCTCATCCCATAAATGTTATCTTGCTGCGATTGACCATCATGTCGAGCCAAAGTCTTTTGCTCAAGCTGCTAAATCGCACGAATGGAGGGCAGCCATGCAAAGAGAAATAGAAGCATTGGAGTCGAATGGAACCTGGGATTTGGTTCCGTTACCGAATGGAAAGAAAGCCATCGACTCGAAGTGGGTTTACAAAATTAAATACAAGCCGACGGGTGAAATAGAAAGATACAAGGCGCGTTTGGTCGCGAAAGGTTTCACACAAATTCCAGGTGTAGACTTCCATGAAACTTTTGCGCCCGTGGCTAAACTCGTCACTCTGCGCTGCATTCTGGCCATTGGTGTGAAGAAAAACTGGATCATGCACCAACTCGATGTTAACAACGCATTCTTGCACGGTGATTTGGATGAAGATGTGTATATGAAGGTACCACAGGGATATGCAAGGGATGGAGAAATGCGTGTCTGTAAGCTACGCAAATCACTATACGGCCTAAGGCAGGCTTCTCGGAACTGGTACAACAAATTCACAACTGCCCTATTCGACGTGGGTTTCAAGCAATCGCATGCGGATCATTCCTTGTTCATATACAAGGAAGGGAGTGCGTTTGTTGCGGCCCTGATTTACGTCGACGATGTACTTCTTGCTGGGAATGATGGGAGTGTGATTCAAAGCGTCAAAGAGATGCTAGACAAAAGGTTTAGCATAAAAGACTTGGGTTCCTTGAAATACTTCTTGGGAATCGAGGTTGCCCGATCGGTTGAGGGCATGGTGATGTCCCAAAGAAAATACGCCATTGACATACTAAAAGATGCTGGGATGGAAGGCTGTAGACCTAGTAAAATTCCCATGGAACAGAATGCTCACCTTGACGTGGAAGATGAAAGCCCAGAGGTGGACGCACAGCGGTATCGACGATTGATCGGGCGGCTGCTTTACCTCACGGTTACGCGGCCTGACATTCAATATGCAATCAGCATCCTCAGTCAATTTTTAGCTAAGCCGAGACAGATTCACTACGATGCAGCTCTCCGTGTACTCCGATACATCAAAGGCACGACGGGGCAAGGAGTTTTCCTACCAGTGAAAGGAAATTTGGAGCTCTCTGCGTATTGTGATTCCGACTGGGGGGGGTGTCACCTTACCCGACGATCGCGGAGTGGATACGTTGTCACCCTCGGGGGAGCGCCCATCTCCTGGCGCACAAAGAAACAAGCAGTTGTGTCGAGATCATCTGCCGAAGCCGAATATAGAGCAATTGCGGCGACTGTGAGCGAAGTGATTTGGCTACGGTGGCTTGTCAAGGAACTAGAAGCAGCACAGCAGACTCCAACTCGGTTGTTTTGTGACAACCAAGCAGCTAGGCACATAGCCAAGAACCCGGTCTACCATGAAAGAACTAAACATGTCGAGATGGATTGCTACTTCGTCCGTGAGAGAGTGGAGTCGAAAGAAGTTGAGCCGCGAGAAATAGCTACATTAGAGCAAATCGCGGACATGTTAACGAAGCCCCTTGGTGCTGATCAGCTGCATTACTTATCCGTCAAGTTGGGAGTTCGAAATCTCCACTCGCCAACTTGAGGGGGGGTGTTGAGATTCGTGATATCCTACCGTATCACAGAGTATATGCTGGAGGATTCTCATGTATATCTTGCAGATTTCTTTTCCTAGTTTATAGCTATTTTCCTAGTTTATAGCAACCCCCATGCAAACCCTAGATTTGTACTATATATATGTGTGTTTCGGAGTCTGCACATGTAACAAATATATGAAAGACATTTTTTGCACAAGCCGTTTTCTTCATATTTCATTTTTAATTTTTGAAAAAACGTAGAATATAATTGTATTTTGAACTCGTAAATATTAAGATGCATTTTTGTTTCATTTATTTCCTTTTTGTCTCTTGTAAGATCGTGTCTCAAATGTCAGAGAATGAAAAATATCACCAGTTGATAGGAGTGTAAATGAGTAGAGTTACTCGGATATCGACTCGAAAAAAGTTCGTTTGAAACTCGATCGTTTAATAAATGAATCGAACTCGAACTTCTAATCGAGCTCGAGTTTGGATGTATTCGGTACGCCAAGCTCGCAAACATGTTCGCGAATAGACTCGTTTACAGGTTCGCGAACAAGCTCGTTTAAAAGCTCGCTAGTAGACTCATTTACAAGCTCGAATTTTTTTATTAAAAATTTCTATTTATGAAATTTTCTATTTATACACTATTTTATTATTACATTATTATATATATTCGTATGATAACACTATAATATGTATAATAACATATAAGAAACTTATTTCATAAAAAAAATAATATAAATATTATATTAGAAATAAAATATTTTTATGAGTTATAAATTTATAATTGTTGATTAGACCTGTAAGATTTGTAAAGATTCATTAAATCAATATAATTCACTTTATTTAAAATTGAAACAAACAATTTAATGAGATATCTATTATTTGTGATTGTATATTTAAAAATAACTTAAGAATGGACAATAATTTATGATTAAACTATGATTATTTAATATTAATATAATTACATTTAAGTCATATTTTTAAATATTAAGCTAATCCTTTTATTCTATTTTAAAAATAAAATTTTTATAATTTAAAAACATAATCAAACTCCTAAATTATTATTGCTCAATATAAAAACATTAATGTATAAACTACATATTCTTATAGATTATTAAATGTTAATACTTCTTTTTAAAATATTCATATAATAAAAAGTATGATAAAAATGCATCATTAACACATACTCCTAAGTTATGATTACTCAATATATAAACTACTAAATCTTGATACTTTTGAAATTAGATAGTTGAATGATTCTATATTATTTGCACTAGTGAAGTAATATATTTGATTTTCATTTTGTTTGTATTTTATCATCACAATTTTTTAACTTTATAGAGAAAATAAATTTTTATGGATGAACAAGCCCGAACTCGAGCTCAAGATCGATAAGTACTTAATTGAATCGAGCCTGAATCGAACTCGAGCTCAAATACTCAAATTTTTTTCGAGCTCAAATTCGACAAAATTTGCATGAACAGAGCTGAACATCTGGCTACTCGACTCGATTCGATTACACCCCTAACATTTAAAACACAAGATTCGGTATAATTTCTCTTTCAAATTGATCGGTTTATATTTGAAATCAATCGACTCTGATTTCTTCATAAAATCCACTATCAAAATGTTTGATTTTCACCACAAGCAGTAATTCAAATGAAAATCAATCGATTTCTCATAGTTATCAAAATGAATTTCGTCTCACAAAAATAACAAAGAAAATTCACGAGACTGTATTCAAGTTTTTGCTCTTTTAATTATATATAAACTATATATTTACCGCTGAAAATGTCCTTGTGTATCCATTCACAACACATGCATCTTCCCAGTCCCAGATAAGTCAGTTTCTAATCTCAAGCATGATTCATACACCTAAAAAGTTAATGTTGCAAACCTAAAAAGTCATCTAATAAAAAAAAAAAAAGAGAGAGTAGATGCTGCTTTTAGTCAAATATTCTAATCGAATCTGATTTCGACAAGAAGATAGAGAATAATGAAAGAGATAAAGAAGACTCGCCATAAAAATGGAACTCAACCTCCTTTGACTTTGAGGAAGATGGACAGAAGAGGAATGATTTATAGCAGGAAAGTTGGTGGCAAGATATCATACATACATTGGCCTAACCAATCAACATGGCTATTCACCCTAATCGAAAATCTTGGCAAAACAAGATGACTATGTGTATGTTACTCTCCTGCTGTACCAAGTTTCTTGAAAGAATCACAGCCTTTTCCGGGGAAGATAATGTCAGCGAGCGGCTGAGCTTTGCAGATTGTATGTGGGCGTTGTCTTCGGTTTCACGACATGCTGTAGCAGTATCTCTGCTGAGGTTGTGTCTGGGGTAGCTTCTTGAAAAGATACTTCGAACATCAATGGCTGATACAGACAAACTTCATCTTCCTTGCAATAGTATACCTGCAGATCAAGCTAATTAAGTAGGGTTGGGGAAAATGCCGTATATATTGTATCGAAAGTATTGAAATTACTGAATCTTCTGGTATACCGTGATTTACTGTATTGAAATTCCGGTATGGTTAAGGTATGATCATTATAATATTTATGGTATATCGTACCAAAAATATTATATTATTTTTTTTTATTATCATTTACTCTTATTTATATTTTCAAATAATAAATCAAAAATAAAATTCTACATTCCCTCTTCACTTCAAGTAATATTATATTATTATTGAAATAAGTAGGTTTTTAAATAAATTTGAGCAGAAAAGATCATAAAAATTGCAATATATTGAAAATTTTTGGTACGGTGAGAGTATACCGTGTCATACCGAAAGTTTGGTATACCAAACTACAGTATATCAAAAAATTCAGTACGGTAACAGTATGAATTTTTCTCGTACCGTAAGATTTGGTTAAGTATATACAGTATGACAAAAAATGCACTAGGAAAAAAATGCACCAACCAACAAGGGGAAAGAGTTAACCTAGTCATGCATTCCAAAAAAAAAAAAAAAAGGAGAAATACAAATGTCTATCATAATTAGAGTCTGTCTTGGATATCCAAATGTCCTAAGAAAGTGTTATTTGTAACTATTATATGGTCTAATTTTCTAAAAACCAGCTTCAATAGTCTAATTTCAAATATTTCCATGAGAAGATAATTAGATACTATGTGGATTTCTAAAGCAGAACATTAGAAGCCAAGATTTTGAAGGATCATTACTAGGGGTGAGCAGGAACTGAATCGGGCCAAGAAAACTGACCGAGTCTATGTATGCAGTCCCTCGAATTGTGACTTCAACACTATAGATAGAGTTCTCGATCCGTTTAGGAGTTTGTTAACTACTAAAATTGTGGAAGCTATTGTATGTGTCCAAAATTGGTTGAAGCATTCAACAAGATTGATGGCCATTGAAGTGGACTTGACTTGAAAGCATGAGGAAAGTATAGGCTTTAGTTACTTCCTAGAATAAATTCATTCTTGTATAAATGAGTTTCACTGTATTAGATTGGGGAGGAAGATCAGAATTAGAGATTGATAGAAAAGCAAGGATATTGGTGCGAGTGCTGGGTCGGGGTAAATCGGTCCTCAGTCTTTTCGGTTCTACTAGTTTGGGTTTGACTACCTTTCGTTCTTAGCTTGGTCACCTAGTTATCTAAAAAATAAAATGCTCTGTACATCAAAGCTACGTAACCTCGAAGAGGCATGAATGCTATACAACATCAATGTAGCTCCCAGGGGCAAATATTTAGAACAGAAAGAACTATGACAAAAAAAGAGAAATACAAGCAGGAAAAATGTCATGCAAGGAACAAAACAAATAATGAAGGCTAGTCCATACCTTGCAGTAAATTCTACTTTTGGAAGGTGAAGGAGAGGATCTTTTAAACTTTAGAATTGCAGATCCTTCAGGGCTGATATTGCCATCCATGGGATCAATCGATGCTGAATTTTCTGGTTCGACTTCCACGCTGAATTTACTTTGTGCTTCCTAAATATGGGGATTCATAGAATCATATTTTACATCCACTGCATATGGATTGGACTTATGCATACTAGGATCAAAATGCATGAGAAAAGCCAATCCATGATTATTAAATAATACAAACATCAGAGTTTCTGTGTGTTTAGACGAGAGAGGGAGAGAGAGAGACCTTTGACAAATGATACCCTTCAAGTACCCGTATATCAAGGCGTAGTATACCCTCTCTGTAGGAACCGCCATCAACAGCTATAGTCTCTACATCAGCTGCTGATCTCCTTCTCAGGCGTCTCGGTGATTTTGATTTTGGAGCTGGAGGTTGGACACCTTTCAACTCCAAAGTAAGAAGTACTGGTTCTCTCTTGTTCAGGTCCAAGAACCTTATCAAGCTATTATTTGTATCAGCTATGAATAATCTTCCTGTGTTCCAAAAAGAATGTCAAATGTAAAATAACCCATATATCTTGTCTCCATCACATTAAATTAGCATCTTATACACATTAGGCATTTTCATATTCTATTATTTGTCACTTTGTCTAGTTGAGCCCAAAATGGAAAAGATTAATGGGACTGATATTCAATTTATTCCAAGAATCAACTTCCTACTAATCCCAAGTTAAACTAGGAAGGGAAAATCATATTAAACTGCTTCCCATCTACCAACCAAACATAGTTTAGTGGCAAACCTAACAACAAGCGAATTCCTGTGGCACCAATTGATTCAACGACAAGCCAATGCTTTTACATACATATAAACGTCAATTAGAAGTGAACCAGTGTCTTTTACGAGGCCAGACTACTTCTATTGGTATCTATAAGCCTCATTGCACTATAAATCCTGCTGTTGCCCTTTTTCACCTTTAATAAAAAAAAGGCTCATTATTAAACCATAACGTTGAAGAAATTGTGCATACTTAAAAACTAGTAATCAACCACATTTGAATTGTGAACAAGTAAAAAGAGGTGATTAAGTCTTTCAGCCAAAAACTTACCATTTCCTGCTTCAACAAGTCCAGAAGGCTCCGAGAGCTGCAGATTTAGAGCAATTCAGTGGTAATGTTTCAAAACATAGTTTGACTAACAAAACGGATGCATGTCATTTCTGAATCACACCATTAGAACTTGAGTTTGGTGGTGGGGGGGGGGGGGATGGAATTTTATATAATTATCTAACTCCTTATTTCACCTTCAAAATAACTAACTATTATTTCAATAAGCCAATTTTCTTATACACCTCCAATTACAATTCAGACATAATTTACTTAATTTGCATGCTATATATTCTCTGTAGATACAATCCATTTTTTAACTGATCTTGGATAAAATCCTTGTGGCGTAACCCCCGGTACAAGTTCAGGAATCATGAAAGGCATGAGATTGCAATCAAAATGATCAGCCATGTGGGTGCCAATAAGGTATAGAGTAAACAAATAATCAAGTGATAAATCAGAAGGTTTTGAACCTGGGCTTCCAGAGCTGGTCCAT
The DNA here is from genome assembly GCA_026898455.1 of Plectranthus barbatus. Lineage (NCBI taxonomy): Eukaryota > Viridiplantae > Streptophyta > Magnoliopsida > Lamiales > Lamiaceae > Plectranthus > Plectranthus barbatus. Next base: position 37,713 of record JAPKLW010002157.1, read on the forward strand.
CCTTGAATCCAGCCCTTCCAGTGCCAGCTAATGTTGTGACTCTCTTACTTGCTAAATCCAGCTTCTTAATCTACAATGTAAAATAAGAACTAGGTGATGAACTGAATTAAAAAATTCAATATTTATAACCAGAAATCAAGAGATAAAGTGCTCGCAACAACACGACCTTACATTGGCTGGATCTCACGGGTGTCCAAGGGAAAAATTTGCATGTTATCAATTTGAGTCACGTTCAACATTACTCCATGCAGTTTACTGCTATATAAAACTTATAACTCCTAAACAAAGCTACCCAAACAGATAATACCTTACATTAAAATAATATCTTATAGAGAATGGCTTGATTTTATCATAACATAAGATTGTTAACTAGGTAGCAGAAATAAGTTCGACTTGCAGCTGGAATTGTAGGAACTTAAAAAACTTAGGGTATAATTAACAAATTTAACCCAGTTTTTCAAGTTGCCAATGTGCATCAAGAACTACTACCACCTCATCAATTAATATAGGTGTTTCTTTTCTATTAACTTCAGTGTTTTTGCGGACCTACAGGAAAAAAAAAAAACTCTTAGATCTGCAAAGCTCTCATCTTCATTTGTTTGTAATTACCTTGTGGTTATAAGAATCTGCTAGATAAACTTGACCATCAGTGCCACAAAAAACTCCTAAAGGATGCTGAAGAAGTACTTCAGAACCTACTCCATCATGGTCACCAAACTGCAAAGATATAACAAATCAAAGCTAACAAACAACTATGTGTAACTATACTGCAAGATGCAAAAACTTCCAGATGGAGGCGAAGTACCTTAAACAAATTGTCTGAGAACACTGGATCACCACCAACCAGAAGCCGTGATCCTCCTGTTTTTAGATCAAGTGCTCGAATGGAGCTACTCTCACTATCAGCAATGTATGCTTCCTTCAAATCTACCAAAAGAAAAATGTAAAAACATTCATAAATTTATTACTTAACCAAGCAGTTAACACAGGACAATATGCAGCTAGTTATGATTTTCACAATACCAGGTGACAAAGAAATCCCAGAAGGTTGAGCAAATGAAGTGCTTCCAGAACTGTATTAAAAGAAACTATAATCAAGAAAAAATGAAATCAACATCAACAGTAGAATGAACAGATATTGTTAAGGTTAAATAATGCCAAAATTAAGTAATTACAGACAAAAAGGTATGATACTTTCTGTGGTTCAGCAGTGATCTTTGTAGTTTAAAGAAAGTTAGCACATCATAAATTTATTCAAAGAAATATAATGCTATACTCTCATTAAATTAAAAAATAATGCCTTAATTTCCTCTGAAAATTATTGTTGTGAAAGATCGAACATAAAGAACACGCAGATAAAAGAATAAACAATTTGGTTATACCTACAGATTGAGATGGTTTATTGTAAGCTTGACTATATAAAAGACAAGAGTGCTCAATTCAATCAACAGAACCTTAGCCCAGCTACTACAAGTAGTATTGTAATTGAGGATATTGTTACAGGCCACCATGATTACCTTTGTTATGTTTTCCATCATCACTATTTGTATTGGACAATGACAGTACGCAAAGAAGTCAAAAATGAAGACTTTTTTGTTTTCAATTCAAGAAAGATAAAAATAAAAGTAAAAAAAAAAAACAAAAAAAAACATAAAGATTAGTTTTGGTTCCTTTTAGTCAATACACAATTGCAACTTCAACACATCTTTTACCTGGAACCATTCAAATTTCTTTCATAGCCATCACCACTAAAAGCTCTAGTGGTTCCATCCAGTGTATATGTCCAAATCTGATGCTGGCCAGCCATTGCAATGTAAACAATATCTTTTACAGGATCGAAGCAGACGTCCCAGGGAGAGTTAAGAAGCTGAAAATGAGAGAATGCCAAGTTAAGTGGTGAAACATAGCATTGTAGTCTCTGGTGCTTTGAGTTTAATCACTTGAATATTAGAATATTATAGACTGCATATCATAACATCCTCCCCTTTGAATGAGCTCCATATCACCATGTTCATTCTGTAAAGATATTAGCTCCAAATCATCATGTTCATTATGTGAATGTCTATATATAAGATCTTGCCTGAGAAGTTCCTGACCCTCCTCCTTTGTAGTCAGATCCTTTTGTTCCATTTCCAGCAAGTGTTTGCACAATCTCATTGACAAAATCAACCACCCTGCAGTAGAAGCAGTTTAGATTCAAGAAAGTATAAATCATTCCAAATCAAATAATGCCAGGTACTGTTGGGAAATCACATAACAACCCAATTCTTATTAGAAGAATTGGGAACTTGGTCTCAAATGTAAAGGCCTAGTGTAGGCTCATTGGTTCAAATCCTCACCATAAACATGGGTCTGCTTTCTTGACTGTTGTTATTGTTTATATATTGTATAGATTGAATATGAATATAATAGTGATTGTAAAACCTTTAATTAGATACTTCCTATAATAATAAATAAAAACCTTCATTGGCGAAACCAAAAGACAAAACAAAGAAAAACATTTTTATTTTGGAGAATAGGAAAAAAGGGATTAGAAAGGAAATACGACAATCAAAATGAGAAACAAAACCTAATGAAGAGGGCTGCTACCTTAGAGCATGATTTTCAGTGTCAGCTACATATAGGAGGTTTTTCTTTGCATTATAAGCAAGCCCCTACAAAAGCATACAGTGCTTTATCACATACTTCAGCAAGCAAAAGGAAAGGATTTTCACTTTGCCAAATGCAAAACATACAAGTAACTAATAAGATAGATGTAAAATAATAAACAAAAAAAATTACTTGGGGGCGGATGTAAAATAATAAACAAAAAAATTACTTGGGGGCGGTTAAACATGGCATCTTCAAAGTTACCATCACGAAAGCCCTCTTCTCCGGTGCTTCCAATTTGTAAATTGAAGTTTCCATCAAGGTCAGTGACTACCTGGAACAAATCAATGAATTAAGGTTGTACTTGGTCTATTCACGGCTCCACAAGTTTTTGTTCTATTGAAAAGAATAAGATAATGTGCAGTGACAATAAATGAAATGACAATTGCACCTTTGGGATAAAGATAAGGTACACAGGTTAAGAAGAATTTTAGAAGATGTCAAATAAAGAAAAAAATTGGTATTATCCACATAGAATCAACAGTGTTCAGAATAACTTAAAAGTTTTTTTTTTAAAAAAAAAGGGAAAGAAAGAAAGGTAGAACTACAACACAGGATACATGTTTAAAGGCATCAATTGAAAAATATATATTGCTAGATTCCCAGAATCAACTATACAATTCAAATGTCAAGTTAATAGCTTGTGTCTTTTAGAATGAAATAAACAAGACTGCAGAAGCAGAAATGAGAATCGAACACTTACTATGCGGTTGTGATTGCTGTCAGAGATGAATAGCCGGTTATTGAGGACATCAACCTCCAGTTTACCAGGAAATTTCAATGGGGATGTCAAGAGTCGAGGATCGTTGTCCTTCTCCAAATTCAAAGGAATAGGTTTGTTGTCTAATAATTGCTTTCCACTGTAATAAAGTAATGCTGCCTCAACCAAATCATCAAGATCCTTGGGAAAGGAAACTATATATTCAGTAACAGAACAATAAAGAGAAACCAAGAAAATATATTGATATAGGAAAAATGGTAGAAAGTAGTGATTTGTAATGAGCAGATGTTAACTTAATGACAATTAAACTAAGAGTTGTGAAACTCCAAGTGCAATATTTCTGCTCTACATAAGCTCAATAGGAAAAAAAAAAAAAATAGGCAAAAGGTTCAATCATCTCCCAAACTAACCCCGTTTTTTCAAATTTAACCCAAAGCCCCAAACTATTTAAATATTTAAATAAATACCCAAACTATAAAAAACTATACAAATATATCCCAAACTATTTTTTCGATCAACGGAAAATGACTATATATATTAGATTTTTAGATTTAAATGTTCTTTTTGATAGCTCATTGTGTTTGACTTGAATTTCCAACAATTCAGTTAGCTTTTCATTGATCGCAAAAAATATTTTGGGATATATTAGAACAATTTTAAGTAGTCTGGGTATTTATTTAAACATTCAAATAACTTAGGTTGAATTTTGATAAAGCACGGATAGTTTGGGAAATAATTAAACCTTTTGCCAAAGAAAATAAACAAAAGCACACAACTTGGCTCCAAGTCATATATAATGAAATTTAATTCATTTACTTGTAGATAAAATCAATAAATAAAAGGAATAAACAAAAATATTGAGAGGGGTCTTGATAGGGCAATGCTTTTCTAACCATTAAGCCATATAACTTGGTGGGATCAATTTGGAGATAATATTCAAGTAACTTATCATGACATTTGTAGGTCTTGTTAGAATATTTAATATATTAAACAGGGTAGTGATTATATGATCTTCAACTGATTGATCTACCACCTTGAATAAATATGTATTTTTAATTTAATACCTAGAATAGATTTATCCTATTAGTAGAGTAGTGATTATATGATGTTCAACTAATGGTTCTACCACCTAGAATAAATGTGTATCTTCAGTTTAGATTTATCCTACTAGTATAAATAGATGATTCTCAACTGAATAAGACACACTATACAAATTTAATAATCTCTCCAATACTTTGTTTATTTATTCGATACCATCAACATGGTATCAGAGCACCCAATTATAAGGTGCTCAACAATTGCGGTTTCACCAGTTGCCCGTTGCCCCCACTAGTTGCGTGTACCACCATTATCTATGATATCGATTTTATTGCCATGTATTTTCTACCTCCTATTCTGCCTAGATTTTGGGTTTGCCTGTTATCTATGACATAGGTTATATTGTCGTGTGTTGTTGATATGGAGCAAGACCTGCTGGTTGGACTTGGGCCTTTATTGGTGTATCGGCATCGGCGATGGAGACGTTAGAAGGGGCTGGCGTTTTATTTTATTTAGTTATTTGTTGGGCATATTTGGGATTCTACATAATTAAGTAGGGTTTATGGAAATTAACGAATAAAATAATTATCTTGACTACACTCCTATGATTTTGGGTTTGCTGGTGTTGTGATGTAGCTACTATTTGCCCTTATTATAATTATTCCACCTACTATGCAAACATGCCCCTAACAATTTATCCGCTACTGCTGCCTCTACTTGCGCAGATGTGTTATCTGCAACCCTATCGTGCTCGGACTAATTATCTTTGAAACAAGTTGGACATCATTAGCATACTCCAATTTGTTTTATAATATTTATGCTATGAATTATATTAAATAATTAGTGACTATATGATTTTCAATTAGTGGATCTACTACCTAGAATAAATAGGCATCTTTAATTTATAGTGCCTAGAATAGTAGTATAAATAGATGTATTCTTTAGTTGAATAATAATACACACTATTACACATTAAATACTCTCTAAAATGCTTTAGTTGTTAATAGGTCATACTTGTTTAACGTTCACATGTGAGCATAATTGCACACAAAGAGATAAATTGCCTAAGAAGATTGAAGTTTAATAGTTTGTTATACCATTATATACTGCAAAAAAGTTGGAGCACAAATATAAGAAGAAACGAAAAATGAATTGTTGGAAATATGCCTTCCGATGGTGAGGGAAAAAGTTCTACAACAGCTAGAAAGATGAAAATATTAGTCAAACTTAAAAGAAAGGAAACCTTTGAAACTCATTCAAAAATTATGCAAATTGCAAACTTGCAATTATATACTTAGTTATTTAGAAAGTATACACTCAGCTTTAAAATTGATAAAAGAAAATTTGCAAAACGAATATTACTTCATGTACTTTGAACTTTAATAATTAGTGTTTATAAATTTTCTTTGTTTTGTTAATTTCTAATGAGTTGGAATGAAGATAGATTTTTGTCGTGATAAAGCATTTTGACTTATTTTCCTTACATTTTATTATCATGATACATGAATATGGATGATAGATTTACTTTAAAACTAATTTAGTGCTCATCAACAATAAAATATTCAAAAGACATATATAAAGAGAGAAATGAATTATTTATGCATTACTTACCTTTCGGCGACCTTCACCCGATACTTGTGCTAAAAGCTTGCCGTTAGGCCCAACAAGGGCAAATGTAGGCCACGAGCTTATACCCAACTCTCTCCACATATACATGTCGCCATCATTTACCACCTGATCAGTTTGTTTCAAAAAGAAAATTGGAGTTCTCATGAAGCCTCAATAATACATACATTATACCCTCCCACATCAACAAGGTACTCAAAAACATCACATATATGGTAAAGTAAAATGACCTCTGATAAAGGTGATATGTAAGACACCTACCTAACCTTAGCTAGTATACTAATGGAGATTGACATTAATTGTTAAGTTCATATTCTAGTATAAATAGATAGTTTACAATTGTTATTAGAGAGTTAATTGATTATAAAAAGTTAGGATATTAATTTTAGCCTCAATGAATTTATTTTGTCATTCAATACTTATGCATAACTTTGCTAGTGATTTATTTATTTTAGGCATTTGGGGTATCAATTTTTGTGACAAGTTGGGCTTAACTATGCAATCTAGTGAAGATTTGAAAATAATTAAATAATACAAGAGAAGAAATATGGAGAAAGGAAGGTTACGAGATCTTATCCAAAACTAACTCATGCTCCACATGATATTTCCTCTTTTATATTCTACAAGTTCAGAGGCAACATTCACTACTCTCCTCATTTTGTTTAGTTAGAGATGACCATGTACCTAATTTTACATGCTGAGATTATTATTACTAAGTGAAAACATATACATACCGGGTGAGTGATTCCATAACGTAAAACTGCATTTCGAATGGCATCCAAGTCTTTCTCATTATCAAATTTTGCAGAATGCACTCCTACAACAACAAACTGCATAAACATATATGTTACTTTCTTATCCATGTTCCAATAATTTTATGTGCAACATAGCAATTCATTATTGTGGAATTAGTCTATAATTACTATCTTTTATGCAATTAAGAGTTTGATGATCATAGCCACCTTTTAGACATTCTTGTGAATCTTCTGGATGATACTAATGAAAATTATTTATATGTCATAACCATATATCAGAAATTGAAAACATTGGATGATCCTACACAAGTCATGGATGATGAAAACAGGTATAGGTGAAAGTGTTTGATAAAACATCCATCTATCTTAGCACCTAAACAGCAAGTTCTACTACTTAAAAAATAATAACAAAAAAAAAGGAGCTTACTGGTGCATCTTTATATTTTCTCTCAAGAAACTCAAGATCTGGTAAAACATGCATGCAGTTTATACAGCAGTAGGTCCAAAAATCCAGAAGAATCACTTTTCCATTCAAATCCTGTTCAATAGGAAGGTTATATCAGTATGACATCTTATAATTGGATCAACACATTCATTTTGTTTAAGAGGATGTATCGACACATTTAAGTTATAGATCATGACATTTTCCGTTCAAATAAGAAGAAATAGAACCAACAGGGACTATCAGTAAGGATTTACCCTTCGCAACTGAAGAGGGGCCGTGTTTAGCCAGTCAAGTTTTGATGGAAACTCTGGCACAGTTGTTGCAGTTCCCCTAATATTACAAAAAGTAGCACATGTTTAACAAGTATCTAACAAATGATAAAATGAGTTAAAGCTATATAAACCTTTTCTCCAGATCAGATATGTAGTCCACAAACTGTTGAATTCTCTCATTATGAGATTCTTCGTCTACCAATCAAAACAGGTCAGATCATAATTCTGGTTTTACCTCATGAGAAAATTCATAAAGTTCGAAGTATGAAGCAAAAAAGTGTCATATACAGTATACAAGAACAATTAGCAAGAAGTCCATTGCCAATGATATACCACCTTTTTTGGGTCCAAAAGAAGGGCTGGCAGTCCCAAAAAACAAATTCCACAAGGATTTTGGAGATGCATACTGCATGGCCTGAAAACACATGAATGCTTGCAAAGATACATCCATGGTTAAAATAATGAAGCGGTCATCAATGCCCAAGCTGCGGTTTTATGAAAGCAGCATACCTTCCAGTTTGAGATAGCGAAGGCTAGGCAAGAAAGAGAGATTCCCAAACTTCCATATCTCAAAATATCACGTCGAGATCCCTGAATCCTGTCAACAAAACACTTCACTTCTGCAATTCAAGTCGTAATGGACTGAATGTCCTTTGCACACTCTGATAGCATTTAGAATAAGAATAAATATAATTGGAGCTTTGAGATTTCATTATGAAGAAATGACGGGTAAGAAAGCCAAGCTTTTTTTCCTAGGTATTTCTCATAAGAGAAAAAACCTACAGTCATTCAATGATTGAATAATCATGTTACAAGACTCACATAAGTCAATCATGACAAGAAGCTAGGCCAGATATCTGCCCAAGCCTACCCACCCAGACACAACAAACGGAACATTCTTTCTCGTTCCATGTGCTTGATTTTGGATGCGCTATTAACACATGGAATTTCATTTCTGGATATAAACAGTGTCTCCTGTTTGCCATGCTATTCTTTCTGCATAGTCAAATAACATATTTCCTGGTAATCTGATGTAGTTTTATAGTTTTTGACTGTACGAACTTGCCAGTAGTCAATCAAGAGTTCAGTTTCTCCAGTGGTGGGCTAAACTCTCGCTTCCACTGCTTCCTGAGAGGTTTGGTACTGTATGCAGCGTTTCTTGAACTTACATTACTACTGTCAAGTTACTGTTATTCAATCTTAGTAAGGTGCATGTACGGTTCCAAAGGGATACAATTTTATTCTACTCAACCAACTTTATTTCCGACAGAATGTTGAAATTTAGAGTTGCAGAGGGGTCTTCCATAAGGCATAAAGTTTTTCATCCGGGCATCCCAAACATATCTCAAGATATATCTTGAACTCAAGAGTTATGGTACATGAGGCTGTAAAGAAAATATATAAATAAAGACTTACTCACCATATTGTGTGTGCTGCTCTTTACATTAGAAATCACAATACTAGCTATCTCTCACATTCTATGTGAGCGTTATTTTTACTTTGCTTTAGTCAAAATGCATATTGAGTTTACTTATTGAACAATCTCTCACAAAGGAGTTTACTTGATAATTTCAATATATGACAAGATTGTACTAGCACATAATTTCTTCTAGACAATAATGTATTTAGCAGAGAAATAGGGGCAATCTATTGCTATCACCTTAGAATATGTCATATCATATTGATCCAATATGAATCCTTTTGAGAGAAAGAGCTTGAAAGATATGTATTGGAGGTACTGTGAAAAACAAACACAATGAAAATAAAAATCTTCCTTACCCTCCAAATGAGAAGATTGGATCTGCCACAGAACCGTTATCTTGAAATGATTTAGATTCTTTACTGTACAAATTGGAAAGACTTTTTGCAGAAGCACTAGAGTATTGAGAAGGCTGCATCTCTGGATCTGCAATATTTCTGTCATTAGTTATTATTATATATAAAAAAAATAGTTGTCGCATTGAGCTTTGGTAGTTTACCTTTCTCCCATGAAAAGAAAGACAAAAGTTTATAGCAACAAAGCACATAAATTGGCGGTAACAATTTTCTTATTCACCAAAAATGGATATAATCTTTGAAGTACATAGAATTTTTTATGAAATAAGCCTCGGTTTCTCTTTCTGATCTTATACAAGAGGAATCTAAACCTAGTACATTATTTGTGATGCAAAATGGAAATCATAGGGGTACTTCTTCAGCTACATACTATGAGAATCAGAGCCACCATTTAGAATATCATCGATGGAAATATCTCCTATCTCCTTCCTGATAAGTGATGGACCTGCTGCCCCCAAAGTATCTTCAGCTAATGTTGTTGTTACAGCTATGCATCTGCAAGAACACCAAATTCTCTAAAAACCGATAGAGGGGATTCATTCAATGGTCAGGAAAGAGAGATAGGCATAGAATTAGAGCAATACTCAACAGTCAACACCAAAATGATATTGAGTATACCGACCACAATTAGCTACTAAACACTAGCTTCGAAATTCATGTGCCGAAATGAAAAGTACCTATTGGTTTGGGACGGAGGGAGTATATGATAATTGTTTATAACCTCTTAAGAAAGCATTTTGGGTTCAAATCCTTCCCCACCCCTGTACTTTACTTTCCACTTGAGATTCGAGAAAGAGTTTGAATTGTTAACCGCACAAGAAAGAAATGGAAACCAAAAACAAACCGGGAAAAAAAAGAAGGTAAGGGTGGATTTAAGTAATAATCAGAGAGAAAAGTGACAAGAAAAATCTTAAATATATAACAAATAGAAAGATAGCAAATATGAAGAGAAAGGTAAAGACTATTTTGTCAAACAGAAAGCATATGACAATGATGATAAGAAAAGTATCTCTGAATAAGAGGAACAAAATTGAGAAAATCCATATTTAAAAAAAAATTAAAAAAAAATAATAAAAACTAAATGTGGTTCTGTATCCAGGCTGCTTAAGAAACTGGGACTGATGGGTTGCAGCAAAATATCATTGGTTTATTATTGTCAAACCTCAAAATCTATATCAGTAAGTGGTTGTACCCACGGTATATTGGTCCCTTTGATTAGAACTGAATAAGAGAACACATGAAAACTCAAAAGACTCTCCAGATGAGGGATACGAATGAAAACAAGGATCAATAAAGATTTCAACGTTCTCTTTACTTTGGACATAGTTAAAATGTGGAGTAGGCACCTGAATTTGTCTGTTCTATATTTTGGTTTGGAGCCCTTTGTAATATTTTGCACTTTGAAATTAATAAAGTTCTCATTTCATACAGTAGTGCAACCAGAGCAAGACGACAAAATTTGACATGGAACAGATGAAAATGAAGCAAGATCAAAGGACTTACAATAAAAGTACTTAAATGCAACAAAGCGAAACCCCAAAGGAAAATTCAGAAGTGATGCTTAATAATGCCAGCCATAAAATCATTACCTCATGCTAGCAGATTTGGCAGCTTGCACTCCAGCTAATGCATCTTCAATCACAATGCACTTCATAAAGATTGAGGCCATCAGATGAAATTGTGGCACCATTTTAATAACATACTAGGATTATTTTTTTCCAAATAAATGCAGGAACAAAAGTTTTAGCCCATAAATCATGTTTGAAATGTCCAAGTTCTTGGATGGAAATATCTTTTAAACCGGACATTTATTTTCTTAGATCATTAAACCATGCCAGCATTGATGCCTGCATGAATAATTAAGAATACGAACCAAAGGGGTTCACAGCAGCCAAGATTAGCAGTTGCAGAAGCACACCTCATTTGTTGGCACATCCAAAATCTTTGATGCAGCTAAGAAAATATCAGGGGCAGGTTTCAAGTTTTCAAATGCATCCGCAGACACAATAGCATCAAACCTGTTATTAGAATAGACAAATGCAGAACAACAAAAGAATTTAAGATATTTAAATAATCCCATGACTAGATGAACATGTCAGTAGCCATCATAAAGACTTTTGAGTTAAAATTCACCATTCAAAGAGTTTACACACATAAATGAATGGTGAATGTACCCAAAGATAAAATTTCATGCTTCTTGAAATAAATTAAAATCAGATCAATATTGATAAGTTTGTACATCTATGTGGTAGAAATTATTTCATTGTTTTTTAATGAAAATCCAGATTAATAAAATTTACATGCTTGTTGAGATGAAAAAATTATACATCTTAAATTCCCAAAAAGGATTAACAAAATTATGAATATGCACTATTTCTTATGACTAAACTCACAGCGATAATTGCAAACCAGCGGCTGCTAAATTGGCATCAACCTTGATACGATCAGCACTAGATGCAACAGCAACTTTGAGGCCTTTGTTTTTACACTGTTGTTCGCCAGCAATAAATTCAAAAGCAAATAAAGTGTGAAAAATGGAGCAATAAAATGGTTTTGTTTGCATGTATACCTGCACTATAAGTTCATAGGCACCAGGAAAACCTATGCCAGAATTTGGCTTTGCGTACTACAAAAAATGGAATATGTGAATGGAAGCACATTGATTTTGAATATTATAAAATGGATAAATCTAAGAAAGATATGAAATTTGTTCAATCACCTTATCCAAATATATCTCAAAGAATCTTTTCTTCGCTGCCTCAGGATTAAATCCCTTCACACCCTTTACAGAAGCAACACCTCCTAAAAAATTGGCTTCACCTAATCCAAATTCAAGGGAGCATATTTGCCTTAGACCCAGAAATAGGAACATATCAGGGAAGGAGAGGGGGACAAACAGGTGAGAGACTGGAAAACAGAGAAAGCATATTGCCACCTTTGTGATTGTGAGAAAGGATAATGTTTTCTAAGTATGAGAGGATAAACCTTCAATAATAATAATGAGGATATTATTTAGTTACTGAGTTTGCATCGAGATAAATGAGGAAAAGGAATGGTGTGTAATCAAAATGAGTATTGTGAGAACTGGATTAGAGGCCGCTCCTAACCGTTCCAAAGCCAACATAACCAGTTAAATATTTGGCACTTTCCTAGTAGGTAATTTATCTGTCCTAGGCAGCTCTAGTCGGGTCTAGGCAGCCATCTGCCACCCAAATAGTGCAAATTCTGCAACCCATCAAAACAAGAAAACCACAGGTATCTTTAAGGAAAATGTTGGAAAGGGGGGTATGTAGAGACAGTGTAAAGCATTAACAGAGTAATCCACACCATATTTGGGAGAAAACTAATGTGTTTGTTAATGCCAGTCTAATAGTAGGAACCATAAGCACTAAAAGCCACTCGACATGGTTGGCTCATAACTGAGAATGAGTTGAACTATTTCCCAACACAGTATTATTAAAAAACGTACTGATCAGCAAGGGGATAATAGACCAGAAACACTCAATTTGATATATTGTCGTCCATAGCATGGCTCTTAGCAGATAAATATTTGCAACTATTTCCCAAACGAACTAGCAACTAACTATCAATCTCTCTAGAATCTCATAAAACCACCGTTCTACCTAAGCCCTTCAATAACTAATACAAGGCATGCCACAGTGCACAATGCACAAGTAACGGAATTAAATTCGAGACACGATGAAATCTTAAAACAGCGATTTCGAGCAAAATGCTGGGAATCATCAAAGTAAGAAAAGAGAATAATAGTCATCACAAACCTGTGCCCATGAAAGGCACGAAATCTTCAACCGTCACGTCAACTCCCATCTCCGCGAAAACATCGACCGCCGCCAATCTGGACAGCTCCTCGCTGTTACACAGCACTCCATCCATATCAAACAGCACCGCGGACACCTTCCCCCATTCGCTGCCGGTTCCCGGCGGATTTTTCTCTTCCAATGTCACGCATGCCTGCACCGACTTTCCATATGTTCTGCTCCTTCCATATAAATTCGATAATTTATCCCTTGTGGTGGGCCACTGATTTTCAAGAAGTCTTGATTTTGAATTCAAGGAGAACAGTTTTCTGAAGTGGGCTCTTGAATTGCAAAGTGAAAATGGCGAAGGGAGTACTGGCCTTAGCGCCATTGATCGTAGAGGGTGGTTTGGTTTGAGGAATTGATATTCTTGGTTTATGGTGGCAGGGAGTTCAGATATCTTATCGTATTATACTTCTTTGCAATTCTTGAATATGACCGTTGTAAGGGAAGTCTACGTGGCACAATAATTTTTTGTCATTTTAATTTTTTTTAATTTTTTTTTCCTGGTTGGGAATATTTTTAAGCAACAAGATAATTTTATTTGTGCCACATATGTATTCTGGTTTTCTAAGTTTTTCTATAAAAATATTTATAATTAGTGATTCATTTAATTAAATGTGCCTATTGTTGTGGTGAGATTTATGAGTTCATGAAGGGCTTAAAAAGAATTACTTGCAGTTGCAGGAGTGTAACATGGATGTAATAACCAAATATTAGTAAGATGTGAGTGAGCTTTTAACTTTGAGTTGGTATTTTGAGATACGGTCTCAATATTTTTTTATTGTGAGACAGATTTTAATACATCATTTCAATAAGTTAACTACATCATTTCATTTTTAAAAATTACATTATTTGTAACAAATAAATACATCATTTGCAATAAAGAAACACATCATTTCATTAAATTCGTTTCACAATAAAAATGGTGAGACATCATTTGCAATAAAGAAACACATCATTTCATTAAATTCGTCTCACAATAAAATGATTAGACCATCTCGTCTGAGAATTTGCCTTTAACTTTTTATTTCTAAATGGACACGTTTATGAATATGTTTAATTCAATAAGTTAACTTATTTAAATAATATATTATATGTAGGATACAAGATCTGTGGAGAAGGACTGAAAACACTGCAAGTAATTATATCTAGTACAACAAGTTTTTACAAGTATTACTGCAAGTGCTGCTAGTATGGGAACAAAAAGGAAATTGCAATATTAAACAAATAAAATGAAATAAAACAACAAAATAGCCAAGTCGAGGAAGCCCTCTTCCTGCAAGACAAATTCATCAATGTAGTGCTCGTTGAACGACGATTGTCCCCAAAAGTAAAATGACTTCGTCCTTTTTGAGGCAGCACCGCAATTGGAAAGGATCCGGCGAACTGGATAGAGGCAAAACTGAGTTGCAGAAGAACAACGAAAAATATGCAGCAATATGAGGATAATGTTGCAGTATTTGGCTAAGTAGGGAACCAGCGACAGGAGACAACACAATGCATGCCTATTTATAGACATGTTCCACCAGGGGGGAGCCGTTACAGGCTGACCACGTATTCAAACAAGTTTGAAAGGCGTCCAGGTGCATTTTAACATGTGCAGAATGTGCCACACTCAATTGCAACATGTGGCTGACTCATCAGCCACGCCACATGCATGGTGTGCACCACGTCGACCGTCCACGTATCGAGCCCGCAGGCTCATTTCACTTGCCCAAAGACCAATTGCCAAGAACCAAGAACCGAGACCGAGACCAAGACCGAGAACGAGGTCAGGGTTGGGGCTCGGGCGCAGGCGCTCGGCCACCGGCCTCGCTGAGGCTGTAGGCCGAGGCGGAGCGGGGCGGGCCGAGGCGAGCGGCGGCGCGAGGCAAGCCACCGGGTGCCACATACACTGCACACTTGTTTATTACACATCTCAACCATAATGATATATAAACATAGATTAATTACTTTAATTAATCAATGTGGGATACACTTCATGTATTACATATTTTACTTATGTAATAATCCCACCAACTGTGTTACTTCGTAGACTCGTTTCTCACTCACTGGAATTCGGTTTCGAGAAAACAAATATACCACGATCATCTACTCTTCGTGAATTATGTTGGTAATATTTAATTACGACGAAATTAAATATTTTACATCAGGATTATACCACAAAGTACCCGAATTACCAACAATCCCCCTATGAGTGGAAATGCCGAAATGCATGATGCATAGCCAACTCAGTTTTGAGAGATGTTAATGCACCTGAATAGGTAGCTTATGGCTTTGAACCGTTCATCTTCAATGTCGTCGGGCACACTGGCGGCTTAGTGGTAGGGATACCTTGAACTAATCCTCAATCGTGTGTACCGAGTCAACAACAATGAAACATTAACATTTCAACCTCCATTCGTTCTCACGTTAGGTTCCATTACGGGCCATGGACACCCCCTTTGGTTTCATAAGTGTTCAATTGAAGCGGCCCCCACTTCCACTTACATAGGTGACCTCCTATTCTGAGCATTCCTGCCAAGCTCAACCATAACCATCACGAGGTTTTCAGGCGTCATTAAAAGTCACTTAGGACTTAACCTATACCACATGCAGGTTCATAACACCTTACTTCATATCTTTAGGAAATGGTAGGTAAGTCATTTCCAAGGCATCGCCACTAGAGAAGACATTATCTTGTCGGTGTTATCACTCAAACTTGTGTAGTTTAGTTGTCCCATTGAACTTAGTTTTTGGGATCTCCAATCATCTAGGTTGGATATCCACTACACTCATTCATAATGTGGATTTCAATCCCATTCCCTCAAGCAATTTGTTCATTTGATCTGGGTTTAACCCTTTGGTTAGCGGATCCGTAAGGTTATCAATTGATTTCATATAATCTATGGATATCACACCATTCGAGATCAATTGTCTAACGGTGTTATATCGACGACGTATATGTCTCGACTTCCTGTTATACTTATTATTTTGTGTATGACCAATAGCTGCTTGGCTATCACAGTGAATCATCACTGATGGCACAAGCTTGTTCTACCAAGGAACATCCTCTAAAAAGTGTCGAAGCCATTCCGCTTCTTCACCCGCTTTATCTAAAGCGATAAACTCAGATTCCATTGTGGAATAAGCTATACAAGCTTGTTTTGTGGATTTCCACGACACTATCCCCCCACCAATCGTAAACATGTATCCACTTGTGGAGTGGGAGTCATTTGAATTAGAGATCCAATTTGCATCACTGTACCCTTCAAGTACAGGTGGAAAACTTGTATAATGCAAACCCAAGTTAAGAGTATACTTCAAGTATCTCAAAACTCTCACAAGAGCCTTCCAGTGATCACTACTGGGATTGCTCGTGTATCGACTCAACTTGTTCACCGCATATGCAAGATCCGGTCTAGTACAGTTAGTCAAATACATTAGACTACCAATGACCCTTGCATATTCCTCTTGACCAACAGGGTCACCTTTGTTTTTAACAAAGTGAACATTGAGCTCTAACGGTGTTTTGGCTGGTGAACTATCATAAGCATCGAATTTCCTTAACACTTTCTCAACGTAGTGAGATTGTGATAGGACAATTCCATTAGGTTGCCTTATGATTTTGATTCCAAGAGTCACATCAGCCACACCCATATCTTTCATGTCGAAGTTCTTCTCCAACATTAGTTTAGTATCAACAATCATTTGTTGATTCCTACTCATGATCAACATGTCATCTACATAAAGGCAAACAATCACAAAATTGTCAAACGTGCCCTTTTAGTACACACATCTGTCACATTCATTATACTTGAATCCATTTGACAACACTGCATCATCAAATTGAACATGCCACTGCTTGGGCGCTTGTTTAAGACCGTATAAGGATCTAACCAATTTGCATACCTTTTTTTCTTGTCCGGGTACTACAAACCCTTCGGGTTGATCCATATAGATTTCTTCTTCTAGCTCTCCATTTAAGAAGGCCATTTTCACATCCATTTGGTGTATTTCGAGATTGTGCAAAGCAGCAATCGCTATAAGCACCCTAATAGACGTGATCCAAGTCACTAGTGAATAGGTATCGAAGAAATCATCTCCCTCTCTTTGTTTAAAGCCTTTCACCACAAGTGAGCTTTATACTTATCAACCGAACCTTCGGCTTTATACTTTCTTTTAAGGATCCACTTGCATCCTAAGGGCTTACAACCTTTTGGGAGATCGGCCAAAATCCAAGTATGATTTTGCATAATCGATTCAATCTCACTATTAATGGCTTCTTGCCATAGTGAGGCATCGGATCTAGCTAAGGCATCTTTAATGGTTCGAGGCTCATCATCTAACATGTAGGTGATGAAATCCGGACCAAAGCTTTTAGCCACTTTAGCCCTCTGACTACGTCTCAGTTATTCCTCTATAGGAGTAGAACTAGTAGCCTCTTCATATGTCCTCTTTCTAGACATAGTCGGTACATCTTCCTTATCTTTACAAGGACTTGATTCTATAGTGGTGCCTTCGGTCACATTTGGATTATCCGACTTGTGCACCAAAAATCGATAGGCAACACTATTCAAAGCATACCCTCTAAAGATACAATCGATTGTTTTAGGTCCAATTGCAACTTGTCTGGGTAAAGGTACTTCAACCTTTGCTAAACAACCCCACACCTTTAGATACTTGTAGGAAGGTTTTCGTCCTTTCCACAACTCATAAGGTGTCTCATCTTTCCCTTTAAGAGGTATCGTATTCAAGATATAGTTAGCTGTCAAGACAGCCTCTCCCCACATATTTTGGGTAGCCCCGAACTAATCAATAGGGCATTCATCATTTCTTTTAGTGTCCGATTTTCCTTTCGGCAACAACATTAGACTGAGGTGAGTAAGGTGTCGTTGTTTGATAAATAATGCCCGAAGCGGCACATAATTCTTCAAACGGTGCAACATACTCTCCACCTCTATTACTTCGAATCATCTTGATCCGAGTACTCAATTAATTTTCAGCCTCTTCTTTATAATTTTTAAAGGCATCAATTGTTTCATCTTTATTTTTCAATATGTAGAGATAACAATATCTGGTGCAATCATCAATAAAAGTAATAAAATACTTTTTCCCACCTCTAGTTTGCACCATTTTGAAATCAAACAAATCCGTGTGTATCAACTCTAGAGGTTTAGTGCTCCTTTCGACTGAATTAAACGGCGTTCTTGTCATTTTTGCCTCAACACAAACTTCACATTTAGTTTGTTTAAATTCAACCACTTTTAGTAAATTCAAATTTACTAATCTTTTTATTGCATTAAGATTTACATGTCCCAATCTTACATGCTACAAAGAAGAGCACTCAATCAAATAAGAAGAAGTAGATTCAACTTTATTGATATTCATTCCGGCTAGGCGTCGTGCCATTACATTCAATTTGAAAAGACCATTGGCGAGATAACCTCTACCAAGGAATTTTCCAAACTTTGACAAGATAAACTTTTCAGACTCAAATACAAGTTTAAATCCATGATTTACAAGTAAAGAGCCCTAAACGAGGTTCTTTCGGATGTCTGGGACATGAAGCACATCCTTCAAGGTCAAATCCTTGCCACTGTTGAGTTTGAGCACAACTTTACCCACTACAACCACATCTGAGGAAGCTTGATTGCCCATATGGAGCTTTCGTCCTTCAACAGACTTATAGGAGGCAAACACACTCCTATCTAGGGCTGGCAATTTTTGACATGGCACGATAACACGATACGAACACGCACGATAAAAGCGAGCACGAACACAACACGAACCTGTTAAGCTCAAACACAAACACGACAACAACATGTCAAGCTCAAACACAATAATGACACGACATGAAAATGACCCGACACGATAAAAATTAACCTTAATAAAATTGTCAGCTTTACACTTGGGAGTAAAAATCTTGAATACAACACGATAACACGACACGAACACACACGATAATAATGAGCCACGAGCACGACACGAACCTGTTAAGCTCAAACACGAACACAATACGAACCCGTTAAGCTCAAACACAATAATGACATGACACGATAAGACACGACACGATAACGATCTAACATGTACGAATTGCCAGCCCTACTCCTATCTGAAGCCACATGACATGTCGCACCTGTATCAACAAACCATTCACGTGGATTGTCAACATGGTGAACTTTGGAAACCACGACACACAAGTCATCACCCCAATCATTATCGGGTTCAACATTATTGGCATCCATCTTTGCTTTGCCTTTATTTTTATTCTTAGGCCTTTTGCATTGATTTGCCATATGCCCATTCTTGCCACAATTGTAGCAAACACCCTTGAACTTAGGTTCTTGGATCACAATCCCCTTGTTCGACGGGTTGGGTCTTTTCCTCTTCTTTGATGGACCAACACGTTCCATCAAGTTAGCCTTGGCATCCATAGCTCACGGCTTAGGATCTACCTTTCGATTGTCTTCTTCAATACGAAGCTTGACAACCAAATCTTCAAGAGACATAGCATTTTGCTTATGCTTAAGGTAGCTCTTGAAGTCCTTCCATGAAAGAGGCAACTTCTCAATAACCGCAGCCACATTGAAGGCATCGGGGAGTAGCATCCCCTCGGCGTGAACATTGTGCAAAATGAGTTGAAACTCTTGCACTTGTTCCACCACCGATCTATTGTCAACCATTTGGTATGACAAATACTTGGCCATGATGTACTTCTTAGTACCCACGTCCTCCGTTTTGTACTTTCTTTGTAGTTGTTCCCATAACTCTTTAGCGGTGTTTACATTACAATACATGGCGTAAAGAGGATATACTAGATAATTAAGTACAAAATTTTGACAAAGAAAATCTTCTTGGCACCAAATGTCAAAAGTAATTCTCTTGTTTTGATCGGCCTCATCATCGGCATGCTCGGGCTTGTCTTCCTTCAAGTAGGCAGCCAATCCAAGCGTTGTGAGGTAGAATAACATTTTTTATTGCCAAGTCTTGAAGTCCACTCCTCCAAACTTGAAGGGCTAGTCGGCTTGGGCATTCAGAGGGAGTTTATGTCCATTGTTGGTGTTGCTTCCTCCAGCACCATTGAGAGTGTGATCAACCATCAAAGATCTTGCGATTGTAGGATATAAGATCTGTGGAGAAGGATTGAAAATACTGCAAGTAATTATATCTAGTACAACAAGTTTTTACAAGTATTACTGCAAGTACTGCTAGTATGAGAACAAAAAGAAAATTGCAATATTAAACAAATAAAATGAAATAAAGCAACAAAATAGCCGAGTCGAGGAAGCCCTCTTCCCGCAAGACAAATTCGTCAACGTAGTGCTCGTTGAACGGCGATTGTCCCCAAAGGTAAAACAGCTTCGTCCTTTTCGAGGCAGCACCGCAATCGGAAAGGCTGACGAACTGAGCAGAGGCCAAACTGAGTTGCAGAAGAACAACAAAAAATATGCAACAATATGAGGATAATGTTGCACTATCTGGCTAAGTGAGCTTGTCTGATGTCGGATGTTCAGGGAACCAGTGACAGGAGACAACACAATGCATGCCTATTTATAGACATGTTCCACCAGGGGGAGCCTGTCTCAGCCATCAAGGCTGAGCCGTTACAGGCGTGAATCACGGTTGTAATCGATGCCATCAATGGTGGGAGCCATTACAGGCTGACCACGTATTCAAACAAGTTTGAAAGGCGTCCAGGTGCATTTCAATATGTGCAGAATGTGCCACACTCAATTGCAACACGTGGCTGACTCATCAGTCAAGTCATATGCATGGTGTGCACCACGTCGACTGTCCACGTGTCAAGCCCGCAGACTCATTTCACTTGCCCAAAAAGATAAGGCACCGTGGACCAAGCCAAGGACCCAAAGACCACCCAAAGACCAATTGCCAAGAACCGCGACCGGGATCGGGGCTCGGGTCACGGACGCGGGCGCTCGGCCACCGGCCTTGCCAAGGCCGTAGGCTGAGGCGGGGCGGGGTGAGCTTCGGCAGCGCGCGAGGCGAGCCACCGGGTGCCACATACACTGCACACTTGTTTATTACACACCTAAACCATAATGGTATATAAACATAGATTAATTACTTTAATTAATCAATGTGAGATACACTTCTTTATTACATACTTTACTTATGTAATAATCCTACCAACTGTGTCACTTCGTGGACTCATTTCTCACTCACCGGAATTCGATTTTGAGTAAACAAATATACCACGATCATCTACTCTTCGCGTAGATTATGTTGGTAATATTTAATTACGACGAAGTTAAATATTTCACATCAAAATTTTACCACAAAGTACCCAAATTACCAACATTATACAAGTGATTAAATATATTAAAATTTTAAGCATAACTCAAAAATAACTAATAATATATCAAATAAATTATTTTTATTAGACTACCTATTGTTTAAGTAATAAAAAACAATGGATATATAAAATTATATAATTTATTAATATTTTAAATAAAAATATATATTGAATAAGTAAATATGTTCGAATAAGTCTTCAAGTAAAGCTATAAGTCCGCTATGAAAAAAGCCTAGAAGTTTGTTAAGATAAACAAGTCGTGCTAAGCTTGTTGAAATTATAGTAAGCTCATGCCTATATTTACCTCTATTTAGTAGTGAGCATCAGTTTGGCCGAAACTGGCCAAATCGAAATAAGTTGATTGATTTGATTATTAATTATTTTGGCTTCAAATCGTATTATTTAATTTCATTGACGGTTTATGATAGAAAATCGATCGTTTTGATCGAACCGGACCATATCATTTTTATATGAATTATTTATTTATTAATGTCAATAATGAATAAATTATTTTTCTATTTCAAATTTTGTCAACTATCTAAATATTGACATATAATATTAAATAATTGCACTTATACTTAAGTTAATTGTATTTCTTAATTTAATAATAATATGAGCTCCTTTTTGCATTAATATCATAGAATAGGGAAGTTATTTGCATTATCAATTGTTCATGTTGTTGTGATCCTAAAATTATTTCATAGATGCATAAACTTTTTGTTTACACAAAATAAATTCTTTTAAAAATAAAAATGTACAGTGTTTTGACTATAATTGTTAAATTGGCATTCTCTACAGTCAAACTGATCGAACCAAACCGTTTAAAAATGGTTTGACCAGTTTGGTTTGAAATATTAATCAAGCCGGTTTTGTTTGGGAAATTTTCAAATTGTACATATTGCTTTGGCCGATATTTCACTTCTCAAACCTGTCAAATTGGACTGTGAACACCCCTACCCTTATTTATCACATAATGTAAAGTTCAAACTTTTTAAAATATCTTAAGAGTTATGAATTTAACTGACTTTTAATTTTCCTCAAGAAAAAAAAAAACTGTTGAATGTTTTGTTTCAGATTTCATATTTGAATGTTCAATTGAGTTTTTGGGCTTCACAGACTGGCGGAGAAAGAAAAGTAATGAAGTTAAAATTTGAAAAAATAGATAAAAGATAAGGCACGAGATCAACTCAAATCCCAACAAAAATTAAAGTAAAAAAAAAATTGAGGTTCATTTTTATTAGTTGGGATTTGCAACTCCCGTAGGGTTCGCAAAAACATGATATTAGCTGAGCTGTTGTTATTGACCAGTCACCTTTTTACTTGGTAGTTGGAGATTAGGCGTGATATCACAAGCGCGTTAAGATGTGGATGGACGAGCTCCAGAGCGTCGCTGCTAGTAAACTTGATTGTTTCGCGATTTAGAGTTTGTCTCGCCCTTTTCGCAGCAAACCTAGACGTTCCGCTCACATCAAAGCCTCCCGTGATCGCGTGCACTGTCCTCTCCGTCTGTGGTGGTTTGTATTTAGAGATGTCCTTAGGAGGGTTCGCGTTCTGTTTCACTCTTGTCCATGTATTCTTTCCCTTATTTGTAAAGAACTCGGTCAGGAAGTCATTTTTCAATAGTTCTATCACTTCCAAGTGGAGGGCTCGACACTCTTCCATTTTGTGCCCATGCTCATTTTATAAGTCGCAGAACTTCTTCGGGTTGCGTGCCTTTTGTAGGATTCGAGTCTACAATGGACAACGTGAGTTGTCACTTTAAATTACTTTGCGAAGGATCATTCTTAGGATATCAAAAACAAATTTAGATTAAATAAATCAGGCGAACCTAAGCATGCTCCTACAAAATTAATTGTAGTAGATGGATTTAGGAATACCTAAACTCCTGCGGATTGAATAATGGCGGTTGACTGAGTTGATTAATGTTCCTACAGATGTGACCTTCTGATTTGTTCCCTTGCTCCTTGGAAATCTGATGAGGATACTGTTAGGATTCATGTTAGAGAAATCCTCCCTTACTTTTGATGCTTTGGTGGGTCAAAGAATATAAGTCATCTTAGTCAATTTTTCCAATTTCTAGAGTTCTAAATTGTAATCATTGTATACGATCAATCGAGTTGTAATAGAACTTAGACTGAAGATCGAGCAATGGAGAATGCTCGAGAACTGACTATCATCACGCCTGGCCTTAATCGAAAACTGAGTTGGAGCACTCAATTTAAGGTGTAACCATGCTGACAAGGAGAAGTCAGTATGAGGGCCTTCCCGAACTGACTAAGAAGAAGTTAGTTTAAGGGATTACCATACTGATCCGAGAAAATCAGTATGAGGGCGTTTGTCATACTGACTATAGAAAGTCAGTATGAGGATTTACCATACTGACCGTGTGAATTCAGTATGAGGGCTAAACTGTACTAACTCTTAGAAGTCAGTATAAGAAGCCTCAGTCAGACTCAGACATTTGCAAATTGCCTAAGTCAGTACGAGGTTATCTAAAATTGGGTTCCTCGGACTGTAAAGGATTCTGACGAAAAGTTAGTGTATCGTACACTAACAATGGGCAGAGCAGAAAGGAGACCTAAGGCATGGGCTACGATGGGACAATATAATCCATGAGTCTTACGCCTGGACTTATGTGTCTAACGGATAGAAATTCAAATTACCATAGACTCTTCTCTCTATATAAAGACCTGTCCTCTCAACCTTAACAGGTTACCTAAACTGAAATTCAAAATCAACTAGTCTAAAGAGACAAAGGGCATATTCAGGTCATCTCTCCCACAAAAACTCTCTCGGAGTTTTAGTCTAAAGAGACAAAGGGCATATTCAGGTCATCTCTCCCACAAAAACTCTCTTGGAGTTTTTCCGTGTTGTAAACACGAGACTTGAGTCTCTGACTCAAGTTACCCACCGTGCTATCTTCTCCTAGCACGAGGCCAAAGCTTTAAGCTAATGCTCAGTTTGGTGAATATATCTTTCTGATATATATTCATAGCAGTCAGTTTCCTAGTCTGGGATTCAGATTATCACGAGCGTATGCCGACCACCTAAGTTCTGGGAAGAACCTCTAAACATCCAACCATTCTGGAAAGAATTATTAAACATCCACCCACCAGGAAGGAGGCTGCGGGGTGCATCCCTACTTCAACCTGAAGACTGAGTCTACAAGGTGTTCTTAGGCGAGTGCCACAGCTGACCGGAGGATGGAGGTGCCATGGACTGTGTATAGATCGTAAGGAGGCTTGTATTCACTTAGTAAATTATCCAAACATAGGGTCTGAAGAGTGGATGTAGGATATTGAAATCCGAACCACTATAAAATCTCTGTGTGTTGCTTTACTGCTTCCCATATACTTGCTTTGTTTTTCTGTTTTACAGACTGACTACTTGAGCCTTCAATACTTGTCCAAGTATTGAAGAATATATACTGTGAAACTGACTTAAGACGGAACAGAGACTTAATCTTAAACTGACTGCACACAAAATTGACTCTGCCCTGTTTAACCGAACTAGTGCTTGTGCTTACATTTACTTCCGCTGCATACACAAAACCTTCTACTGCACATATTGCACTCTGATTTCGGGACCAACAAGTGGTATCATGCACCAAGGTTCTTACAGACTACGGTTGTGTTGAGTCACTTAGGACCAGATCTTTGTTTTCTGCGCTTTGTTCTATTTTTCTGCACTTGGTTTCTATTTTGTATGTTTTAAGCTTAGGTACACAGAGATGATTCAGATCACGAAACTTCCAAAGTACTCATCAGAAGACTTTGAGATATGGAAGAAACGTTCGTTGATCATGCTGGAGAATGTCCATCCAGAAATGGTAGAGGTTCTATCTACCGGACCAATAAAGATCACTAAGGTGAATACTCAGCTCGGAGGAGCAGAAGGTCAGGAGATAGTGGAGAAGTCTTATGCAGAATGGACAAACGACGACAAAGTTCGTTTTCAGCTGGATGCAGTGGCCATGGAGCTCATGTTGCAATCCTTACTAGCGCCACTGGTTGTTGAATCCTTATAGCACAACAACGCCAAGAAGATGTGGGAATTTCTTGGATCGCTCAATCAAGAAACAACTCAAATGAAGCAAAATAAGCTTCAATACTATGTGCATAAGTATGAATCTTTCCAAATGCTTCCTGGTGAAAATGTCAAATCAATGGAGGCAAGATTCAATGCTATTATCTGTGAGCTGAAAAACTTGGGGACAACATATGAAGTTGCTGATATGAATGCAAAGATTCTCTCCAAGATGCCCAAGGAAGATTGGTTCGTCAAGTCCAACAGTCTGAAGGAGAAAGATCTCTCCCAGATGAAGACCAAGGATGTGTTCGCCCAGTTCCAAGCCCATGAATGGGACATCCAAATAGCGAATAGAAATGAAGCAGTGCGAAGTGTCAGCATGCATCCAGAAGGAGATGGTGCATTTTTCGCAAAAAGGGAGTTCAAGAGAAGGCCTCAAAATCCTTATCAAGCTGACAGAACTTCTGGACAAACGTCCACATCTAAGTCAGCACCAACACCTTCCTACCAGAAAAATGAGGAAGAGAGCTCAGTTGAAGAGCTTGAGGAGCAAATGAGGAAGCTGACTAGACTTCTTGAGATAGCCAAATCCAAGAAGGAAGGTTCACAGTCAAGTGAACTGAAGTTCAGCGACAGACCTCCCAGAGGTTGCTTTGAATGCAACTCTCCAGATCACCTTAAGTATGAGTGCCTATTAGTTTACAACTTGAAGAGGGTGTTCGAAAATAAAGCCTCCAGAGTAGTTGCTAAGGCCATGCTTACCAGAACTGAGGTGCCTGACATCTCAGACAATGATGATGACTACTTTACATCAGACGATGAGGCTGCGGAAGAAGCCTTCCTGGTGTTGATGGCAAAGCTTGGAGAAGAGGAAGAAGCTGAAGCAAAGTCTAATACTCTGGTACACATTTCCAACTCAGTTTCTATTCCTATAGCATGTATAGAAGACAACTCTGAATCCTATTTACTCAGATTTAGAGGATGTTACTCTTGAAACTTTGAATAGAGAATTTGCTAAGTTTTATGAGTTAAAAAATGTCTTGGCATATGAAAATGCTTCACTGAAACTGAAAGTTTCAAAACTGACTGAAGAGATCCAAGGATCCAAGTCAGTAAGTGAAGTCTTAGCTAAACTTAGAGAAGAGCATTCTATGTTACTTGAATCGTTTAAATCTATATCTGAAGAATGCACATCTCATAAACTGAAAATTGCTAGTGATCAGAAACTTATATGTTCACTATACTCTAGTACTAGCAAAGTTTCAGAAGCTCTAAGTTTACAAAGACATTCCTCTGATAAGTTAGGCTTATGCTTTACAGAGAATAACTTGAGCAAACAGACTTCTTCTTCTGAAACTGGGAATATCTCGAACCATCACTTTAAGAAGAATTCCAGTTTAGAAGTCAAGCTGCTAGGTAAAGGAGTAGTCAGTATGGACAAAAACTCCTCTGAGGCTGATCAGAAAAGAAGGGGACAATCAGTTTCAAAACTGACTTCAACACCCAAGTATAGAAAAGATTTGACTTTCAAGTCAAACAAACCTGAGATGAAGCCCACCATACCTAAGAAGTGGGGTGAATTACATGCTTATAACTCTAGAAAACCCACTTCAACAGCTAAAACTGAACTTTATAGAAAGTCAGTTTCATTTTCGGACTCTAGGAATTCGAGGTTCTCAACTCATGAGAACAGAACTTATCCGTATAGAAAGAACATCTATACGAGGTCTCGATCCAATCTTCCTTCTAACTTTAGGACTAGAGAGACTACATACTCCGGACCAAGTTTCTGAGAACCTAGCCGATACTCAATTTCAAGGAAGTCAGCTTCTAGGAAGTCAGTTCCTAGATACTCAGTTTTAAGAAACTCAATTTTAGGTCAGGTTTCTTACACTCACCTTCTCTTACCAAGCATGCATAGAAATAGCTTGAATCATTTGAAAGGGAAGAGATTGGTAGAGGAATGTGCAACACCTAGATATAAGGTGAAACAAGTATGGATTCCTAAAGAATGGATCCATAACACTAACCCTGCAGGACCCGCCGAAACACGGGTACCTTTTGTCTAACCTGATGTGTTATGCAGGTACAAAGTCACTGATCACTGATATTTCTACCAGATTAATTATAATACAGTGGCCAAATAAATTTATAAACCCTAAGGTTATCGATCCAGGGGAATTGTATGGGGAAACTATCCTATATACTAGCTATGATCCTAAAATTCATTGTTTGAGGAATTCAAAATCAGGGTTTTATAAAAGTAAAGAGAACAATACTTGAAAATTAAAGGAGTTTTGGAAAGCAAATTAAAGAACACAGATTCTAGGGAAGAACTCTTATTATGGATAACATGTAGGAATCAATCAATTTAACAGGTGGAATACTGCAACAATGCTATATTTCCTGGTCTGACAAATATAACCTAGATTACTAATTAGTGACTCATCTCCGCTCGGTCT
>JAPKLW010002157.1:65672-85238 GCA_026898455.1 Plectranthus barbatus
TCCGAATTTTATCAGATTTCCGCGCCAGAAAATACCCCTTCTTCGACTGAGGAAGATTCCACTCGATCGAGGAAGCATTTTTGGCTCTTCGATCGAGTAGACGTGTCTTCGGTCGAGGAAGCCTTTCGCCCTCCTGCGCGATCTCACGGTTTTGGCCATAACTTTCTCCTCTGAACTCCGATTGACCCGATTCCAGTTGCGTTGGAAAGCTAATTCAAAGATATTTCCATTCATGTGATCCATTAGCTCAGATTCCAACTTTGGAAGAATTCGTGCATGTTTCTTTCAACATCTGCTGCTCTTGGAATGGGTTTTCCATTGAATTTAGGCCTAAAACCTGTAAAAACACCAAAACGCGCATAATACCACCTAATATAGACTCATGGACATAATTTATATATAAACTCAATAAAACCATATAAAATAGTAGAAAATAATATAGATAAGTGAGTAAAATAATGAGCTTATCAGTCACCAAGGTCAATCTAAAAAGAAGAAAAGAGCATGGATCTTGGACATTGGATGTTCAACTCACATGATCGGTGACAGTAATCTTCTCTCAAAATTGAGAATGACAAGAGGACCACTTGTCAGTTTTGGAGATGATTCAAAATATAGGGTAATCGGCAAAGGATGCTTGAAGAGTAATGGAATTATCATCAATGATGTATCCTTGGTCACCAACCTCAACTACAATCTGCTGAGTGTGATTCAGCTTATCCAATTTGGATATGAGGTGACTTTTGCTGAAGGAGAGTGCTGGATCAATGACAAAGACTCCAAAGAGACTGTGCTGAAAGATGTAAAGAAAGGAAGTCTCTATTATGTAGATTGGGGTAGTGGAAAGTCAAACACATGTCTTGTCGCAACGAGCTCATCCCAAGAAGGATTCAACTGGCTATGGCATGAAAGGCTTAGCCACCTGAATTTCCAGTCAATCAGACATCTTGCAAAACACAAGCTTGTGGAAGGCCTACCATAAGTCGGTTTCAAGAAAGAAGAAGGTGTCTGCCGAGCATGCAAGATGGGGAAGCAAACTAAAGCTTCATTCAAGAATTAAACCATCACAGTAAACACATAAATGATCCTTGAACTTCTTCATATGGATCTGTTTGGACCAGTCAAGCCGCCTACCATTGGAGGTGAAAGGTTTACTCTGGTTGTAGTAGATGACTACTCCAGATACACTAGGGTAAGGCTGCTGACAACAAATGATGAAGTGAAGATCCAATTTTCAGAGCTCATCCTTCAAGTGCAAAGCAACAAAGGGGTCACTGTCAAAAGAATCAGATCTGACAACGGAACTGAGTTTTGCAACGGTCCACTAATGGATTTCTATGCTGATGCTGGCATTGCTCATGAGAAGTCATCTCTAAGGACGCCTTAACAAAATGGCCTTGCTGAATGGCAAAACAGGACACTCAATGAGGCAGTCATAACAATGCTCACTGAAGCTGACTTGAAAGAAGGTTACTATGGAAAAGCCTTGATGACGACATGTTATACTCAGAACAGGAGTGCTATCAACAGCCGCCATCATAAAACTCCATATGAAGTATTCAATGGTCGTAAGCCTTTTATAGCTTCTCTACGTGCTTTTGGTTCACCATGTTACATCCATAACAATGGAAAGTCGAAACTGAATACTTTCAGTCCCAAGACTGATGAAGGAGTGTTCATTGGATATGGACATCCTTCATACAAGGTATACAGAGTTCTCAACAAGACAACCAGACTTGTGGAAGTAACATGCTCTGTTGTTTTTTTTTATGAGTCTATTCTAGTGCGCAGAACCTTGAAAGAACTGGAACTTGGTGATCCTGATCTCAACAATGGGAATGAGAAACTGAGTACTGATAAGGAAGATCAAAGCTAAGTTTCTCAAACCTAATCTGTAGATGATCACGCAAGTGCTCCAAATGATGAGGTCAGCTGATAACCGCAGAAACGGTGAGCAAATAAATTTATAATTACACCCAAAGGTGGTCGAACCCACAGGGACTGTGCAACGAAACACCCAAAGCACTAGCTATAATTCCTAGAACATAGAAGTTTGAGGAAATAGAAAAAGGATTTTGTTTTGAAAATTAAAGATGACAATGCGAGAAAATAAAGGTTTTGAAAACAATTAAAGGAAAACACAGATCCTAGGGCATGTATTCTAATCATCAACATGCAATATCCATCAACTCAGCAATGGGGAAACAATATATTTTAGTGGATTAAATTCCTTGGTCCGACAATTAAATCCGAGATTACTAAATAGTGACTTTATAAATAAATATAATTAATTCTCTCATCCTATTAACAAACTTCACCTCTCGGTCCTTCGATTGATAACTTTAAACCTAGACTCAAATTTATCTCTCGATCCATCTTTAAATCTAGATTATTAAATTAAACTCAGAGAATTAAACCATGCTATTCTAGTTGATTTCAATTAACATGCATCAGAAAGAATACACGTAGCCTTAGAACCTGTTAGGGTTCTAGCCACAAAACATGACTAGAAATAAAGCAAACATATTATTACCTCAATAATTGAAATAGGAACCTTAAATGTCTTGGAAAAGCTCCAATGCTACAATATTCTCCAAAAATCCAAGCTAAAATCGTGCATAATTGAAAAGAGTATTTATAGAGGAGCCAAAATATCTAAACTGGGTATCGGGCTAAAATAACAAAAATTGCCAAAACAGGCCAAAATCTCCTTCTCGGGCCTCTGTGTCAATCGAGAGGATGCCTGTCTATCGACACACAAGCATGGTCAAAATCTGGTCTGATTTTCATGTCGAGATGTGGCCTTTATTCTCCCTGTCGATCGACAAGGCCGATTTCGATCGACACGCCCGCATGTTTCGAGCTCCTCCTCATCTGCCTTGATCACGATCGACGTCTGACCTCTGTGTCAATCGACATGCACCACATCGATCGACACAGAGGTTCTGCTTTGGGTTTTTGGCTTCGTCTTCCAACTTGGTCGACTTCCCGTGCATCAATCAAAACGGCAACTCTGTGTAACTCGGCTCTTTCATCATTTCACCTCTTTTTAGCCCTAAATACCTGCAAAACTAACCACGAATGGCATAATATCCTCTAAAATAGTCTCACGCATAGAAATAAGTAAAAATATAAACTAATTGCACTGAAACAATGGAGAAAAATATAGATAAGTGAGTATAAATATGAGTTTATCAAACCCCCCAAACTTGAATACTTGATTGTCCTCAATCAAAGAAAAGAAATCTCAAGTAGTTCAAAGTGCAATGCCTCACAAGATTCATCACAATCAAAGGATCATCAATTCAC
This sequence comes from Plectranthus barbatus, assembly GCA_026898455.1. Lineage (NCBI taxonomy): Eukaryota > Viridiplantae > Streptophyta > Magnoliopsida > Lamiales > Lamiaceae > Plectranthus > Plectranthus barbatus. The sequence goes on from JAPKLW010002157.1 coordinate 68,982, forward strand.
ATTACACAAGCAGTTTGGAAGAGATAAGAAATCCATCAACTTCGGAAGACTCACAAGGAAGTGTATCGCTCATTCACACAAGTGTTTGGGTTTCAATGAAAGCACTCACAACATGTATGAAGAAATTTCTACCATAGGCTTGCAAAAATTCTAGAATCTCCACTGCTCAAATGTGCACACAATTCAAGAATCAAAAAGGACTTTTGATAAGGTTGTAATGTAGGCTTTTGTGAAAGGTAGAGAAATATGGCCAAGTGACTAAACCAATTGAGTTAGCTACTCTCAACTCATCCAACCACTATCTTTTAATTATCCACCAATCTCCTAATATTTCCAATACAAACCAAGGCTCTTTTTTTTCTAATCATTTTATGCTCTTAAGAATTTTGTTTAATCATTTGAGCTTATAAGGGCACAAACATTCTCTCTCTCTTTTTTTTAGAGCCCAACCCTCTTTTGTACACCAGTTAAATATTTCTCATCCTCTTATAATTTTTGTTTCACCTCAACTTATAGACAAGAAGGAATCCAAGTTTTCACTCATAGACAAGTACAGAAACCAAGGACTCAAGGTTACTAATGAACAATAAGCATCAATCTACCCTTATTTCACCCAACTCTTATAGACAAGAAATAGTTCACCTGTTTATAGTACTTCTTATAGACAAGACAGGACTACAATGCTTCTCTTAACTTATAGACAAGAAAGAAAAGTAGCAGGCTCAAAGGGGCTTTACTAAGGATAAATCTTTATAAGGGACAATGTTTGGGGTAATTTGGCTAACAAAGACAGCCTAAGATCATTTTCTATCATTGTGCACACTATGCAGTCTCGAAACAGAATAGAAGCAAGTTCTAGAGAAATCAAAACATACATGCGAATCTCACATTAACAAAATACGGCTCAAATCTCACTTGGGTTCAAATATTTCTTCCTTAGTCAACTTCAATCCACTCAAACATCATGCAAGTGTAAGTTTCAATTAGACCCTATCATGTGGTATTCTACATTCATAGGCAATCAGCCACAATTGGAATCAAATCAAACTTATCCTCAATCAATTCCAATCTCAAAATTAGTTCAAGTGGATTCGCGACTCAATAAAAATTTTCATCTCAATTTATCCATATATTTTTTTTCTAAGCAAATGTTTAAATAAAAAAAACAAATCAAATAAAGCAAGTAAAGGATAGATGAGTTCGAATATCTTGTCCACATCCCCCCAAACTTGTTTCAAACTCGGAGAGTAAGAAAAAGTTTGAAAATCAGACAAGAAATATAACTTGTACCTGACTCGTTGTTCTCAGACATCAACGTTTTTATCCATCGGAGAAATCAACTCGATGAAGATTTGGGGCTGCTAGCACTCTGTGTCGATCGATAGGGGGACCTGTCGATTGACATAGACCCTTCTGTCGATTGCTTCTATCGATCGAAGTGTTCTCCGCGCGCATCCCTCTGTTTCGATTGAAATCAGGCATTTCGATTGAAACAAAGGTAATCCTCCTATTTTTTTCGAAAATAACAATAAAATAAAGAAAAACAGAATTCTGAAAATAAAATTAAACATACCAACAAAAAATAGAAACGAAAATAAAAAAGATAAAACAAAGGGAATTGAAAAGAAAGCATGTAAAAGTTGGGTTACCTCCCAACAAGTGCTTTAGTTAACGTCGTAGCTCGACAGTACTTCTTCTTCTCAGAACCACGACGGGCTAGAGCGCACTCGCCTTCCATGGGAATCCACCATATAGACCCAACGATCTTGGATAACAGTAGTGAGCTCGGGATGAGACGGTGTAATTGACAATTTTGCTGCCTCGTTCCCTCGCTCCCATCTTTGAGCAACTTGGTCTTCTTTGAATTCTTCACTTGCTTCCTCTTCTTCTTCTTCTTCATCAACTTCCTCTCTGGAGGTAATTCTGAAGCATTCGGATTATTGCAGGCTTTTGTCGAGCTTGAATGTGATCTTTTCCTTATTTGCTCGAAGAGTAATCTCTCCACTGCAACAATCAATCAGAGCAGCACTAGTATCCAAGAACTCCTTTCCCAAGATTAGGGGTGTGCTCCCATCTTTCTTCATGTCGAGGACCACAAAATCTGCAGGAAATATAAAATGACCTACACGAATAAGTACATCTTCAATTATACCTTTGGGGCGAGACACAGATCGGTCTGCTATCTGCAAGGTGATAGTGGTCGGCCTCAACTCTCCAATCTTGAGGCGCTGGAACATCAGATTAATGCTGGCACCAATGTCGCACAACATATTCTCGAACTCGAACCCCCCGATCTCAACTGGGATGGTGAAACAGCCTGGATCACTCCTTTTGATAGGCATCTTCTTCTGAAGGAGTAGGTTGCACTGCTCATGAAGTCTGACTGTAGTATTCTCCACAAAGTGTTTCTTTTCGCTTATGAGCTTCCGGAGATACTTCATGTAACTTGGAATTTCAGACAAAGCTTCAATCAGTGGTAAGTTAATACTTACCTTCTTCAAGTTCTCGACAAAGCGAGAGAACTTGGAATCCTCCTTCTGTTTGGAAAAGCGCTGAGGAAAGGGCATTGGAGGTGGTCTGACAGCTTTAGAACTTGAGGAATTGTGCTGAGGAGGCTGCTGTGTCGACTGGGATGGATTTCTGTCGATCTGACCTCCCTATCGATCGATAGGGGGTGTGTCAATCAACATACCCGTTGCAGTCCTGTCAATCGAGCCTTCATCATCATCTGAATCAATCTCATCCTCTTGTCTTCTGTCTCGGTCAAAAGGCTGTGTGTCGACCGAAACAGAGGACGGCTCTGCGGACTCCTACTCCTTCTCTCCCCAAACTTGCTTTGGGGCATGCTCGGACCTGTGTAGCTAGTTCTGGACCTCAATTTCACAGCTTCACAGTCCTTCTGGTTCTTTGGGTTGACCTCAGTGGTGCTTGGCAGCTTTCCCGGCTTGTGTTGCGCACCAAGTGAGATGACAATCTGACTAACTTGAGTCTCGATGATCTGCACATGCTTCCCAAGCCTGTCCACCTTTGTGTTTACTCCTGCAACCTCCTGCTCAATCTTTCCAACCCGGTAGTAGGAAGCTTTAATGAAGTTCTTGAGCACCTCGTCGAGACTCTCCTTCTTCTTTTCCACAACCTCGCCATTCTCCACATCAAAATCTGGCAGAGGTTGTTCGACAGCTTCGGGCTGAGAGTAAGAGAAGCCTGGATGAGGTCTAGTATGGTAGTGTTGGTATCCCCCTTGCCGGTACTGATTCTGGTAGCCACCATGATTCATGTAGTTTACGTGGCGATAGGGCCAACCTGTGCAACAAAAATAGATGCAAAAGTAGTAAGTTTTTCAACCTCATTCTTGAGCTTTTCAACCTTATTTTTCAGTACATCATCCTCCTTCTTCTCTACAGCTCGGACTTGTGGCCTCCTTGGATTGCCCCACTGCTGAGTATGTAAGACCATCTTCTTGAACAGCTTCAAGGCTTTTTTTGGTGTTTTGCTCATCAATGATCCCCCAGCTGCATTGTTAACTGACTCTTGGATCTTTTCAGTCAACCCTCTGTAGAAGACATGGGCCTGCTCCTCGGTGTCCACTCAATGACCTGGGCAACTTCGTAGCAACTCATTGAACCTGCTCCAAGCCTCAAACAGGGACTCGTCCATCTTCTGGTGGAACTGCAGGATCTCCATCTTCTTTTGTATGATGACTGACGGTGGGAAGAAGACAGCAAGGAACTCTGCTATGAGATCGGCCCATGTACGGATGTTGCTGCAGTCCAGGGCTGTAAACCACGTCCGAGCTTGGTCCCTAAGTGCGAAGGGGAACAAGTACAGCCAGATCACATCCTGAGTCAATCCGTTCTGCTTGATGGTATCACACACCTCCACGAACATCCTGAGGTGGGTGTACGGATCCTCCACTGCTCGGCCTCCAAACTAGTTCTGCTGAACCATCTGAATCAAACTGGTCTTGAGTTTAAAGTTATTGGCAGTGATGCCAATAACAAATCCCTCATTCCCGGGTTGTAGTCTGTACTTCTTGGCCATTGCGTTGGGGTCCTCATCATCGGAGTCCTCCTGTCGGCGCCTTTCTCTCTCTCTTCTTTCAGCCTCGCGCCTGTCAGCTTCCTTTTCTACCATGAGCTACTTGATGATGTCCTTCATCTGATTGACTTCTTGGACAAGTAAGATGGCACTTTCTTGAGTTATGAGCTGCGACTTGGGATCCTCTAAGGGTGGCATGTCGTCCATGATCGTGCTTGTGCTTTGTTTTTCTTTGCTCTTCCTTCTCCGGACTATGGTCTTGATTTCTGGATCAAAATTCTCGAGCGGTTTGCCCTGATCCCTCGTGTTCATAAACCTAAAAACAAAAACAAAAAGAAAATAGGAAATTAGCGGCAGTGTCAATCGACAGGGAGGCTGTCGATCGACACGAAAGTTTCTACTGTATCGATCGATAGGCGTACTGTCGATCGAAACAGAGCACAAAAACCAGAAAACACACGCAAGCTGAAATACGAAAATAAAACACAAAACAAAATTCAAACTCTAAAACTCGAAATTAAAAACACAAAAACCAACAAGAACAAAAATAAAACAAAAATTAAATAAAATTACAGCCTTAATCCATCAAAACTAAAAACAATTTAATAATTGGATAAATCTAAAAATCCCCGCCAACGACGCCAACTTGACAACCGCAGAAACGGTGAGCAAATAAATTTATAATTACACACAGAGGTGGTCGAACCCACATGGACTGTGTAATGAAATACCCAAAGTACTAGCTATAATTCCTAGAACTTAGAACTTTGAGGAAATAAAAAAGGGATTTTGTTTTGAAAATTAAAGATGACAATGCGAAAAAATAAAGGTTTTGAAAACAATTAAAGGAAAACACAGATCCTAGGGCATATATTCTAATCATCAACATGCAATATCCATCAACTCAGCAATGGGGAAACAATAGATTTTAGTGGATTAAATTCCTTGGTCCGGCAATCAAATCCTAGATTACAAAACAGTGACTTTATCCTCTCGGTCTCAAGAACACCAATTTAGTTAATCTCAATAATCATCTAATTAATTCCTATACAAGTTTCTTCCTTTTGAGACAGAAAACAAATATAATTAATTCTCTCATCCTATCAACAAACTTCACCTCTCGGTCCTTCGATTGATAACTTTAAACCTAGACTCAAATTCATCTCTCGATCCATCTTTAAATCTAGATTATTAAAATAAACTCAGAGAATTAAACCATGTTATTCGATTTGATTTCAATTAACATGCATAAAAAAGAATACACATAGCCCTAGAACCTGTTAGGGTTCTAGCCACAAAACATGACTAGAAATAAAACAAACGTATTATTACCTCAATAATTGAAATAGGAAACTTGAATGTCTTGGAAAAACTCCAATGCTACAATATTCTTCCAAAAATCCAAGCTAAAATCGTGCATAATTGAAAAGAGTATTTATAGAGGAGCCAAAATATCTAAACTGGGAATTGGACTAAAATAACAAAAATTGCCAAAACAGGCCAAAATCTCTTTCTCGGGCTTCTGTGTCGATCGACAGGATGCCCGTCGATCGACACACAAGCATGGTCGAAATCCGGGCTGATCTTCATGTCGAGTTGCGGCCTCTGTTCTCCCTGTCGATTGATAGGGCCGATTTCAATCTACACGCTTGCATGTGTCGAGCTCCTCCTCATCTGCCTTGCTCACGATCAACGTCCAACCTCTGTGTCGATCAACATGCACCACGTCGATTGACACAGAGGTTTTGCTTCCGATTTTTAGCTTCGTCTTCCAACTTGGTCAACTTCCCATGCGTCAATCGAAGTGGCAACTCTGTGTAACTCAGCTCTTTCATCATTTCACCTCTTTTTAGCCCTAAATACCTGCAAAACTTACCCCGAAGGGCATAACATCCTCTAAAACAGTCTCATGCACATAAATAAGTAAAAACATAAACTAATTGTACTGAAACAATGGAGAAAAATATTGATAAGTGAATATAAATATGAACTTATCATCATCCCATCAATTGATCTTACAAAAGCCTTTGGGTCGTTGACGATGCTCCCAGGCATCGATCAAGGGGGAATTTCAGAAAATCAAAACAGAGCACAGTTTGAGGGTCAAGCTGGATCAGAGTTGCCAACTCAAACTGACCTCACTGAAGGAGAAAATGCTCACTCTGAAGATGCCTAACCGTGTGCGACCGAAGAAAATCATGGAATCCAAGATATCGGAGTTATCACTGGAGAAGGAAGCTCCAGTCAAACTGACTTGTTTGGAGTTCCAGTGTCTAGAGCAGACGATAATGAGTACCCTGAAGATTTCGTCCAAAACTGTTGAAGTCACCCAGCTCCAAAAGTCGAAATTGTTAAGAAACCATCTTGAAGAAGTTGTGCTTGATAGTGTTACCAATTCAGTTCGCATGAGACAAGGAAGTGCGCTACTGACCTGTTTCATATCTCAGGAGTCAGAGCCGATGAAAATTGGAGATGTTCTTAAGTCAACTGACTGGATCAATGCAATACAAGAAGAGCTTGTTGAATTCAAGAGAAATGAGGTCTAGAACTTAGTAGACAGACCTACTCATCAGTCAGTTATCGGCACAAAATGGGTCTTCAAGAATAAGAGAGACGAAACTGGGAACATAGTCAGGAATAAAGCAAGACTGGTAGCAAAAGGATATGCTCAACGTTAAGGAATTGACTTCGACGAAACTTTTGCTCCAGTGGCCAGACTTGAAGCAATCCGCTTATTCCTTGCTTATGTTGCGTACAACTTCGCAGTCTTTTAGATGGATGTGAAGAGTGCCTTTCTGAATGGGGAGCTGAAAGAAGAGGTCTATGTGGAGCAGCCCCCTGACTTTGAAGAAGGAAACCAAGTTTACAAACTGAGGAAGGCTCTTTATGGGTTGAAGCAAGCACCCAGAGCCTGGTATGAGACTCTGTCTCAATTTCTCCTCAAGAATGGTTTCCAAAAAGAGAAAATCGACACAACACTGTTCAGAATCAAAGATGGAGGAGACATCTTTTTGGTACAGATATATGTCGATGATATCATATTCGGATGCAGAAACTTGGATATGTGCGAGAAGTTTGCCAAACTAATGCAGAGCAATTTTCAGATAAGCATGATGGGCAAACTGACCTACTTCTTGGGTCTCCATGTTATTCAGTCTGAACGAGGAATCTTCATCAATCAGAAGAAATATACCAAGGACTTGATCAACAAGTTTTGTCCTGAAAAGACTAAGCACTTGAGGATTCCAATGAGCCCAAGTGCTCAGATCAATCTTGATGAAGAAGGCGAGACAGACAACCCAACATCATACAGAGGCATTATTGGGTCACTCCTGTACCTAACTGCCAGCAGACCAGACATCTTCTACTCAGTTGCGGTTTGTGCGAGGTTTTAAGCCAATCCAAAGCAGTCGCTCATGGAAGCTGCCAAAAGAATAGTCAAATACCTGAAAGGAACTTAGTCCTTAGGTATTTGGTACTCAAAATCTGACGAACTGACTCTCAATGCTTATTCAGATTTTGGAGGATGCAGAATCGACAGGAAGAGCACAAGTGGAACATGTCAGTTCCTAGGTCATAAGCTTGTGAGTTGATTCAGCAAGAAACAACACTCAGTTGCCACGTCTACAACTGAAGCTGAGTATGTTGCTGCTGCTAGCTGTTGTGCTCAAGTGCTTTGGATCAAGCAACAATTGCTTGACTATGATGTAGAAAATGGGTGTGTGTCGATCTATTGTGATAACAGCAGTGCCATATGTATCACAAAGAACCCAGTTCATCACTCCCGCACAAAACACATCGACATGAGGCACCACTTCATCAGAGATCATGTAAAAAAAAATATATTTCAGTAGAGTATATCCGAACTGACGATCAACTAGCTAACATCTTCACCAAACCCCTCCCAGAGACCATATTCAAGGAGCTTTGCTTAAAACCGAGTCTACTGGAAGTTGATGAAGTCCTTATTGGAGAAGAGTAGTGGTAAAACTGACTCCAAGTTCTCCATTTTCAAACTCGATGCTCCACTCAGTATGCTAAGAGGACTCATCACAGCATCCGAAGAGCAGAAACTCACCTTCAGTCAAACTGACTAATGAAGATGCACTTAGTTTCTGGTTCATACTTAGAAGATCTCAAAAGACGGATGCAAAATTAAACTGAGTACCAACTCTCAGTTTAGAAACTGACTCTCAAGTGAGTTCCTGGAATTTCGAAAGGCAGGATTTCGAATTCCAAAGGCGATCACTCCGATTACATTGGAATTAATGCGTATCTTGCATTGATGAATCAGATTTAGACACATGGAAAATGCTCCTTACCACGTCGCTCCAGTCAAATCTGAATCGCAAATCGCGAGGCCATGAATCTCAATCGTCGCCAAAGATTCGAAAACCGAAAGGTCATCAGGTACTCCTACCCAATTTAAATGACATTTCTCTCTGCTATAAATAGGGTTCATTCTTTTTGTTTTTCTTGTGTGTGAAAATCTTCCGAAAAGAAACCACAAGAAACAAAAACTTTTCTTCAAAATCTCCATTGTCGAACCCTTTCTTCCAAGTTTTTACTTTGTCTTCACCAAAAATTTCCTCAGTTTTGGGAAAATAGTGTTAGAACCCAAACCTCCAGACATAAACTCACCACCCTTTTTGGGTGCGGTCAAAGAGGGGGAAAAGAAGTATGGAAGGTGCAGAAGACATCGGAATATGCAGCGTGAGTGAGCCTAAAAGGCTGTAGCAGGAGCAAAAGAAATCAGAAGATCTCTTCTACCGTTGTCGTCTCTTTCTACAAAGACTATGCCTCACGACTGCTGATTCAGTGACACACCAGCAACGGGGTGTGGCCACAGAGCACTTCGTTGCTACGTCTCCTATCTGGTGAAGAAGAGACTAGCGAATAAAGAAGGAGCCCGAATGTGGGAAGAGGAATCTTTGATCTTTCCTTCCCAGAAAGTGCTAAGCAACACTAACACCTCACAAGTTGCTGAAAGTCGGCATGAGGGAATACTTGGAAAGCTGACCTTCGAATCAAGTCAGCTTTCCTCATTGCCTAGGCTACAGCAACAACCAGTTTGAAGAACAGATTGAAGACCGGAAGCAGCCTAGTATAGTTCTTGTAATAGATCTGTAATAGGTTTCTTTTTGTTGGTTTATCCATGTACTTGTAATGAAAATTATTAGAGAATAAACTGGCTTGTTGATGACAATCTCTTTTTGTCCAACAAAGGTCTTCGTTCTTCAAATACTGAACTTACTCAATCCAGTGTAATCAGCAGGCTTCTAATTTCCCTTCTTAAGATTTAATTGCTCTAAACTGACTTGAAAAAAATCATTCGAGCAAATCTTAAGTAAAAAACTGACATTGAGGGGGAACTTTTCTGAGTTTATGCGACAAATTGTCAAAACTATAAAAACTCTAAAGTTATCACACCTCACCAGCTTAGGTTCCAGATGGCTTTGACCACACCAAAAAGGGGGAAATTGTTAGGATTCTTGTTAGAGAAATCCTCCCTTACTTTTGAAGTTTTGGTGGGTCAAAGAATATAAGCCATCTTAGTCAGTTTTTCCAGTTTCTAGAGTTCTAAACTGTAATCTTTGTATAGGATCAATCGAGTTGTAATAGAATTTAGACTGAAGATCAAACAATGGGGAATGCTCGAGAACTGACTATCATCACGCCTAGCCTTTACCGAAAACTGAGTTGGAGCACTCAGTTTAAGGTCTAACCATACTGACAAGGAGAAGTCAGTATGAGGGCCTTCCCGAACTGACTAAGAAGAAGTCAGTTTAAGGGATTACCATACTGACCGGGGAAATCAGTATGAGGGCATTTCCCATACTAACTATGGAAAATCAGTATGAGGATTTACCATACTGACCATGGGAAGTCAGTATGAGGGCTAAACTGTACTGACTCTTAGAAGTCAGTATAAGAAGCCTCAGTCAGACTCAGGCATTTGCGAATTGCCTAAGTCAGTACGAGGTTATCCAAAACTGGGTTCCTCGGGTTGTAAAGGATTCTGACAAAAACTTAGCGTATCATACACTAACAATGGGCAGAGCAAAAAGGAGACATAATGCATGGGCTACGATTGGACAATATAATCCATGAGTCTAACGTCTGGATTTATGTGTCTAACGGATAAAAATTCAAATTGCCTTAGACTCTCCTCTCTATATAAAGACATGCCCTCTCAACCTTAACAGGTTGCCTGAACTGAAATTCAAAATCAACTAGTCTAAAGAGACAAAGGGCATATTCAGGTCATCTCTCCCACAAAAACTCTCTCGGAGTTTTTCCGTGTTGTAAACACGAGACTTGAGTCTCTGACTCAAGTTACCCACCGTGCTATCTTCTCCTAGCACGAGACCAAAGCTTTAAGCTAGGGCTCAGTTTGGTGAATATATCTTTCTGACATATATTCATACCAGTCAGTTTCCTAGTCTGGGATTCTGATTATCACGGGTGTATGCCAACCACCTGAGTTCTAGGAAGAACCTCTAAACATCCAACCATTATGGGAAAAATTAGTAAACATCCACCCACCAGGAAGAAGGTTGCGGGGTGCGTCCCCACTTCAACCTGAAGACTGAGTCTACAAGGAGTTCCTAAGCGAGTGCCACAGCTGACCGGAGGACGGAGGTGCCACGGACTGTGATAGATCGTAAGAAGGCTTGTATTCACTTAGTAAATTATCCAGACCTTGGGTCTGAAGAGTGGATGTAGGATATTGAAATCCGAACCACTATAAAATCTATGTATGCTGCTTTACTGCTTTCCATATACTTGCTCTATTTTTCTGTTTCACAAGCTGACTACTTGAGCCTTCAATACTTGTCCAAGTATTGAAGAATATATATACTCTGAAACTTACTTAAGACGGAACAGAGACTTAAGCTTAAACTGACTACACACAAAACTGACTCTGCCCTGTTTAAACGAACTAGTGCTTGTGCTTACATTTACTTCCGCTGCATACACAAAACCTTCTGCTGCACATATTGCATTCTGATTTTGGGACCAACAGATACGCTACAGAGTTGAATAAGAGATCTGGAGAAATCGATCAGTTCCTCCCACTGATAGCCATTGCCCTTTTCTCTCTCTTCTCTCAATATTTTGTGTTGAATATTAAATTCTAATTATGATTCGATAGAGAGAAAAGGGTATTTATAGTACTAGGGTTTGAAAACCCTAATACTGATGGACTTTGAGCAGTATGTGGGCCAGATCAGGGATCAAATGCAAATAATAAAGTGGACCCTCCTTAGTAATTAATTCTTCTTAGTTCAACCCAGAACATAATTAAAATATTATTTTACCTTCACTACGGAAACAATACTGATTCACCCCTTTATTACCACGTAATTAGGAACAGGTTGCATTAAACTAACATGATCCACATATTTAAGGTTTTAGACATTTATTAAATAATTTTGCATATGACAATTAGCCACAATTAATTAGTATCTTATTTCCAGAGTAGCACCACTCACTCCTTTTCACGTATGCTTGAATTAACAATTCAGCCTGCAGGACTTAGCATAAAGAACCTTGTAAGCTCGTCGGAGAATGTCACTATCCTTAAACGGATATGCTTAGCTACACGTCCAGCCTAAGCAAGCCACACACAAATTGCCAACACCCAAAATGCAGATATTAGAGTACATGTAAGACTCGCCATCACAGAAAATCAAAGTGTGGTCAATCTGTGTGTGCCCCTTAGCTTTCTGTTAGGTTTAAGATCATAGGAAGTATGTTAGGGATCTGACTCATTCATATATAACTGAGAATAGCACATCCCACTGTTGATCTCATCAATACATAAAGATGTACCGACACACTCAAATAGCTAGGATAAGCTCACTTATGAACTGATGTGTTGCAACTTAAACCAAAAGCCTATCCAGGGACTGTCTCAGCCGTGATAATGTTTATACATTGCTAGGTCAATCGAGCCATATGATCCTCTGTGATATCCTACACACCATATGGTCATCCTTATCAACGAGATAATAGGATATTATAGTTCGTTGTATGTTCATTGTTATATCAGATAGTGAGCATTGTTTATGCAACACATATATGAAGACAAGTATATAAAACACTTAATCAGATATACTTTCAGTATACAATCCCAACAATCTCCCACTTATACTCAAAGCATAATACCATTACTTCAACAAAGTAGTAAATGTGTCTACAAGATCTAACTAATACAAAATTGGACACAGAGTGTTAGGCTTCAAATCTTTAGTCCAAGATTACGAACGAGTTCCTCGTAGATCTTATGAGGTAAGCCCTTTGTAAATGGATCTATTAGATTCTCATTTGTATCTATCTTTTGGATATGCACATCACCTCTAGCTATGATTTCTCATATGATGTGGTACTTTCTTTCTATGTGTTTTGAAGCCTTGTGAGTCCTCGCTTCCTTTGAGTTTGCCACTGCACCAACATTATCGCAATATATTGTGATTGTTTTAGGCAAGCTCGGAACGATATCCAGCTCTAGGAGGAAGTTTTGGAACCATACAACTTGTTTCAAAGCCTCTGAAGCTACATACTCAGCTTCCATAGTATAGTTTGCGATACATTTCTATTTCGCACTCCTCCTAAAATACAACTCCTCCACCCAAGGTAAACACATATCCAGAGGTCGATATACAAGATATAAATCTCGTGTTCTCCTCAGATACTTGAGAATGTGTTTAACTGCATTCTAATGCGCCTGAGTGGGATTGGACTGATATCTTGCCGCCATGCCAATAGCAAACAGATATCTGGCCTTGTACAAAGCATTGGATACATGAGACTTCCCACTGCTGAAGCATATGGTACTAAAGTCATCTCATTCTTTTCTTTCTCTGTCACAAGACACTGTGAATTCGAAAGGCGTATTCCATGACAATAAGGCAGAAAGCTTTTCTTGGAATTTTGCATGCTAAAACGAGCCAACACAGTATCAATTTAAATACCCTGAGATAAGTTTAACATCATTTTTCTATGATTCCGCAACACTTTGATCCCAAGGATGTAACCAGCATTTCCCAGATCTTTCATTTAAAACTATTCGGACAACCAACCTTTTATGCCTAACAACACCTCCACATTATTTCCAAATAAGAGAATGTCATCCACATAAAGTGCGAGAAAAACCACGCTTCCACTAACACATAAGCGGTACACACAACTCTCATTTTTGCACCATGAAAACCCATAGGATTTGATCACATCGTCAAAACGTTTGTTCTATGACCTTGAAGTTTGTTTAAGTCCATACAGTGACTTTTTAAGCTTCCAGACAAGATGCTCTTCATCTTTCTGCACATATCCTTCTGGTTGTTGCATGTAGATGTCACGACCTTCTTTAATGTACCCGTTTAAGAACGCGGTTTTGACATTCATCTGTCAGATCTCAAGATCCATATGTGAAGCTATGGACAGAAGTATTCGAATGGATTTCAACATTGCAACATGTGAGAATGTTTCATCATAGTCAATGCCTTCTCTTTGACTATAACCTTTCGCCACCAACCTGGCTTTAAATGTTGTTATGTTACCACTCGAATCTTTCTTTCTTTTGTATACCCACTTACTGCCTATAGCTCGAAAGTCATCTAGTAGTAAGGGTTTCTGATAGACATCCATAGTTGTGATTGATTTAATTTCTCAATCCATGACTTCACACCATTAATCAACATCCTTGTCATTCATAGCTTCATCGTATGTACATGGGTCAGTATCATTCAGTTCGTATTCTAGGATTAAGTCAAAAGAATCTCCTACGAACATGTACCATTCAGGCTGCCGAGGTATCCTCCCACTACGATGAGGCCCCTTTGATGTGTCTGTGTTAAGTGCATTCACTTGTGATTCACCATCTTGCACAGGCGGCCGTGCAGCTGGTTCCATACCTATCCCAAGTATGCTCCGACTGCCATGGGGTTCTCCTAATGGATTTAAATTGTTCTCTTCAATTTCTTGAAGTACAATTTCGCTCTTGGTTTTTTGGTTTCTCACAAATTCATCCTCTAAGAATTTTTCATTGGTACTTACAACGACTTTCTAATCTTCTGGATCATAATAGAAACCGTCTTTTATTTGTTTGGGATAACCCACAAACAATATTAACTTAGACCGGCCTTCCAACTTATCAGCCTCTTTGTTCAACACATATGTTGGACAACCCCACACTTTTAATTTTGACAAAGCAGGCTTTCGCCCGTACCAAAATTTCGTTAGAGTTTTTAGGACTGATTTAGAAGGTACCAGATTAAGCTAGTACGCTGTTGTTTCTAGTGCATATCCTCAAAAGAATGGGCAGACTGACATAGCTCATCATTGATCTAACCATCTCTAACAGAGTCCTATTTCTTCTCTCTGCTACACTATTCTGCTGAGGGGTGCCAGGTGCAGTCCACTGGGAGGTGATTCCTTGATCAGCTAGTTACTGTAAAAACTCATTGCTGAGGTACTCCCCACCACAATCAAATCGCAGTACCTTTATGGTCTTGTTTAACTTCTTCTCAACCTCAAACTTGAATCCCTTGAATTTCTCAAGATATTCAGACTTATGATGATGAAGATAAACATATCCATATTTGGAGTAGTCATCTATAAAGGTGACAAAGTATCTACACCCACCACGGGCTTGTCTTGACATAGGTCCACACAGATCAGAGTGGATGAGGTCCAACAAATCATTTGCTCGAGACTCAGTTGCCTTGAAAGGTTTGGTCGTCATTTTTCCCTCTATACAAGAATCACAAACTCTATGTGGAACTACCTGGATTGGATTCATAATTCCAATGTAAACGAGTTTCTTGATTCCTTTTAGATTGATGTGACCCAGTCTCAAGTGCCAAAGATATGTAATATCCTCACTTGAAGAAAATTTTGTTTTCTGTTGGTTAGACAAATTATATGCCTCTCACACTGTTGGCTTGTTTGAGCATCTAATAACATAAAAAGAATGTTTCAGTAACCCATGACAGATAACAATGTTATTTCTCATGATAGAAACATCTCTACCAAAAACAATAGAAAATCTATCATAAAAAAGTTTGGAAACTGAAATCAAGTTCCGCCGAAAAGTTGGCACAAACAAAACATCTCTTAAAGTTAAAACATTGTTCCCAAAACATAAAGTAACATCTCCAATTGCTGCACAAAAGACTCTAGCAGCATTTCCCATGGAGATGGTAATCTCGCCATCTTCAAACTCTTTAGTAAGCTCGAACCCCTGCATAGAGTAACAAACATGATTAGTAGCTCCAGTATCCACTACCCACGAATGGATAGAAACCGATGCTACACATGTTTCAATGACTAGAATAGAAGATGACATACCTTGTCCCTTGGTGACAGACACCAGACAATTTACTTTACAGTGACCTTTCCTTTTGCATTCAGAACATACCCGTAAACTTTGTCTCCAAATATTTCAATAGGGATATCACCAGATGCTTCCACCATGCTCACATCCTCTACACTCGAAAGTGGAAAGTGATGATCAAGCTCAGTGGTAGATAATAATTCATTTATCGACTGAGCTGCCTCCAAGAATCTGATCAATTGATCAAATGAGAATCCTTTGCCATGAGCAATTGAAGTGAAATCATTGAAAGATTCTGGAAGGGAGTCAAGTATGATGTCAATCAACAGTTGATCACTTATACTTCCACCGTACACAATGTAATGTCTCCTAAGAGACTTCATGTGCAGTACATGCTCCCAAACCTTGCCACATTCAGTCATTTTACTGTTTATAATTTGCATTATAAACTCGAAACTAGCAGTCTGTCCCAGTAAATAGTTGCATTAAACAGGTGTGTGGGCTGTTCCGACGGCCGGGGGTTGAAGGATCTCGCCGGAGAAGTGTGTGGGCTGAACATGAGGAAGCCGAAGCATGTGTGCATGAGTAACTGGGAGGCGAGGGTGCTGAGTGAAGCTCAAGTCGAGTATGGATGCATCGATGCTTTTGCTTCTTTCAAGATCGCTCATAAATTGCGTTTTGAGTAGAATCGATCGATACATCATGCATGTCGATCTTTGATTATGTTTTAGCATCTGCTGCAGCCTGCATTTTTTATCACCTCCTTTGTATTGAGGTTGACAATCAATATATATTATGGCTGCCTGCCTTCTTATTTTGATTTATGTTTTATTAATCTTAATTTATATCATTTGATCAGGTTTAATTAAGTCTCTGCTTAA
>JAPKLW010002157.1:85248-97761 GCA_026898455.1 Plectranthus barbatus
GATTGAAATCATTATTATGGTTTATCGTGTGTATGCTATATTAATATGAAGAAAGTGATAAATAGAGGATAATAACTTAAATTATTGATGTTTCGGATAAAATATTCCAATATAAAATTTCAAATTTTTACTTTCATATATGAATTATACCAAAATAAGTTAACACGTTAATTATTGATTGATTCGACAATTAAACGCTATTTGGCATCCTATGTGATAAATCCAAACAACTTCGTTTTATCATCATATTAAAAAATACGTGCAAATTCACAAATATTCTAACTTGGAGTTGATTTTTAACCACTTGTTCGAGGAGTCGTGGAGAAAGAAATAATAAAATGGCGTCATTTTAGTTTGTCACGTGGGATGTCAAGTGGCGTTGAACTGCTAAATCAATCAATAGTTAACTATGTTAACTCGTTTTGATATATTCGTTGAGAAAAGTAAAAATTTGAATATTTTTAACTGAAGACAATACATTAGATTTTTTTTTTTCCAGAATATCTTTAGATTATTTACCCAAAATAATATTAATTTGATGTCAAGAAGATGATGCAATATTTTTTTAGAAAAAGAGAGAAAAGTTGTAATTATTGTTAACTTATTTAGTTATTATATTAATCTGTATCATTATAATTTTTAACTTCAAATAATCTGTATCATTATTATTTTTGTACAATAAAAAAAATAATAGAGAAAAACTTTTGCAAAATATAATCTAATTAACAAAATCACAAATCTACTTTTCCGTATTTGAGCCATAAGCATATATTACTTGATTTAATTCAAATGTCTATTCAGTAGCTACATATACATTTATTTTAGATATTTATATATGGTGCCCGAAAATTAAAAGTAATAATTATTTTACAAAATAAATAGGAAGAATCCAACACTGTAAAGTGAAAAATAACTGATATTTTAGGTTTTTGGATTTAATCAGGTTCAATAAATTCATAGTTTGTTTTTTTGGATTTGCAGTCACATCCAAACACTGTTCAAGTCCAAGCCCAGCCCAAGTCGAGCCCATTTCAGTATAACCCGAGCTCACCCCAAATTGTAATTAACTTTTTCTATTAATTTAGATACTAAAAAACAATCTGAGGTGTAAAATAATTAAGATTTACCTAAATCAATACAATTTGCTTAGAAATAAAATTAAATTTTTTTTTGAAACTCACTTTAAAGTTCAAATACATTAATATGTCGGATCCAAATCAAATATAATCTATAATCTATAATCTATAATAATAACCTAAAAGCAAGACCCCTAGAAAAAAAAATTCCCGCCTAAACAACCTTCCAAAAATAAATTAGAAGAATTGTGGAAGGAAATGATACAATCCATAGCATAACACTATAAAAGGTAACTATGAAAATAATTTAATGGATTAATGTAAAACCACAAATCATGGAAGAAACCGAAGCAATTTAATGATGATTGTTGTTATATTGGAATAAATAATGTAATTCATTAAAACTCCTATATTGATACATTTTGAATGCTATAAATATGAGTATTTTTGTATACTTCACATCATCTCTTCTTCTCATACAACCAAGGCAATAATTTGTTCTTACGAATAGTTAAATTATTTTTATGTAGCATTTAGGGTATAAATATCAGGTAGGATGTTTTCGGTTTGTTATGCTAAAAAATTTGGATACAAGTCTTATACTGTAATATTTAATATGTTTATTAGTTGATTCATTTTTGTATATTCATCCTCTTTGATGTTGTACATTTTTAAATTTAGATGCTTATACATCGAATATTGTTCTAGGTGCTATTTTATTTTTCATTTTAAGATCTTTTTTATATGAAGTTGAAATGTATAAGGGTGCAGCTCAACTTCTGATGACCAAAGTCTACATGGAGATCAAATAATATGAGAAATGATTTTTAATATGTAAATATTCATTTGTTGTAGGTTTTTATTAATTCATTATGTAATTATGTTTGTTACTTTGGATTTGTTGTATGTTTTATTGTATCAAATATTTCATTCCACTGCATATCTTTTCATATTGTAATAGTTGTTTCAGTATTAGTAGCATTGAGAATTCAATCAAGTGACTAATGTAAAAAATAACTAAAATGCAACATTATTCCATAAAGATGCCATTTCTAACAATAATTTAGTAAATATGATAGTAGTAAGTTGGTATCCTCACTTTTGAACTTTAGTAATGATTAAAAAAAAATTAATGTATATCCTCATATTTCGAATTGAGGTTAATAATTTTGGTCTTAAAAAATTAAAAATTGCATATACATACTATTTACTTTGTAATACTTATCTTAAGATTTTTTTAAATACTATATTGACTTTTGCTTTTGTTTCAATAGAGTTAATAATATAATCCACTTCTATGCGATTCCAAAAAGTATGTCCAATTACAATATTTTTCCGCTCAACTGTAAGTTTCAAAAAGTAATAATACAAAAAATGAAAAATATTATCAATATAATTTTTTAATTAAGAATTTCTTTAAAGGTCTATGTATAATTTTTATAGTTAATATCTTAATTATTCAACACATTTATCAATTATTTTCCTCAACAACATTTAAAACAATGTTGCAATGCGTTTACTATATTTAAATCATAATTTAATGTATATTTATTTAGTGATATTGTAATATATATACATAAAAATTCTATCACCAACCATTCACATTTTATGGTTTTTCTAGAGTTTGGTTTCCATCATATACTTTAACTGCTACAGATTATTTGTATGTTTTGTTGTACTCATGTATTGTACATTGATTTAGTTTACTTGGTTGTGTTCTTTTGATTTAAGATTTTAGATGAATAATTCTCAACATTAATTTTACTCCAAATCACAACAGATACATATGAAGATGAAAAAATGTTTGGATTCGGAATAGTGTTGGAATTAAAAAAACATCCATCAAAAGGAAATTTTACTTTATTTATTATAATCTTTTCATATGAAACATCCTCCAATTTGTATTTCATGCAAAAGTTTTTTAGATGTACACCCTCTGTCCTAGCAGAATTATCACACTAACCAAATTAAACGATCCAACCGAATTGTTACATTTTCAAAAATGATAATTTTTAACACTCAATAATAAAATGTTAATCCACTAACTCATTCTACACTCACAACTCTTAATTTTCGTGCTGAAAAGAATGGTGACTATTCGCACAGGACGGAGAAAGTATATATTATGAAATAATGCATCGAGACATTTTTTTTAATGGATCCTATTTGTTGTGTATAATATTCTGACTTAAGTTCCTTTGTTGGCAAATGAATGAATAAACATTTGAAACAAAAATATTAATTTGCAACAAACATTATTAAAAGATAATCATTTATTTCAATGTGGGAAATCAATTTAGTCAGTATGGTTAATAATTTATTTATTTAAAAAAAAATGTAGTCGTTCAAATTTTATCTAGAATATTCTAATTTAATATTTGCAGGTAATTTTATAATCATGTTTATCATTTAAATTTCATTGAATGAATTCTTAAATTTGCACACATTTTAATGTTTATTGAAAGAATATTTAAATTTTATTTATTCATAATTAATGATATCTAAGTAATAATATATAATATACTTTAAAAAATTATTATAATTTCCATCACTAATTATAGGAATTAAAACACTACCCGTCGACAATTTCATCATTAAACCTGACTTTTTTTTGTAGTGATAGAAGCCAAATAAACTACCAACTACACAACCATAATATATTAATAATATACTAATGAATAAAGCTCAAGAGTTAATATATAATACTCCCTCCGTCCATTGACATTAGTCTCACTTTCTATTTTCGCATGTCCCGCGGAATTAGTCTCATTTCCTAAAATGAAAAAAAAAATCTCATCACACCAATAAAATATTAATTCCACAACACTCACAAATATTAGTAACCATGCCAAAAGCAAATGAAACTAATGCCAAGGGACGAAGGGAGTACTAATATATAAACTAATCAAACACGAGTTAATTCATCAATACAATTATTTTATTAGTATCGAAAACACTCCCATTATATATGTATAATCAGTGGCGGATCTACACTTGAGGTAGGGGGCTTGATCGAATTTTTTTACTATTTTGTTTTATAGTGTCGTGATTTGATCATTTTATGAGTTAGCTCCTCTTACCGAGAAGCCAGGGGCTAAACATAAAGAAAAAGAGGGTGAGAGGGGATTGAGAGTGAAGATGGGTCATAATAAGTTTACGATTGTACTCAATTTTGTAATTTTTTGTTCGAA
The DNA here is from genome assembly GCA_026898455.1 of Plectranthus barbatus. Lineage (NCBI taxonomy): Eukaryota > Viridiplantae > Streptophyta > Magnoliopsida > Lamiales > Lamiaceae > Plectranthus > Plectranthus barbatus. Next base: position 89,516 of record JAPKLW010002157.1, read on the forward strand.
AAAATTTAATGTTCCCCCCTTTGAGGAATTTCTGGATCCACCACTGTGTATAATTATTTTAAAATTGTATTATGTTTTAGTGAGATTTTGATATATTAAAAATAATTTTCAAAGATAAATTATTATATCCATCTATTTTTATTAGATATATTATGACTGTAATACTAATATAAGTTAGATTATGGGTATATTTATGCTTTAATATTTTTATGTTTTTATAATATTTCAAAAAATAATAAAGGGTATAAGTATACCCAATTTTACACACGCATAAGCAACTAATAATTTCTTTTTATAAACATCCACACCTTATAAACATAAATATTTCCAAAAAGCTCGAACTCATGATCTTTCAATCAAAACAAATGTGTTTTGACCACTACACCCCGAGCAAATTTATTTTGATCACTACACCTGTAACAAAAGGACAAATTCTATGTCAAGTTAACATGACTCTTTCCAAAAACAAACTTTATAATATATTCGACCACAAGAAAAAATATTGATAATTTAATTTTATTTTAACAAATAATGAAAAATTGTAATGAAATTAGTATTATGCATTTATAACATTTAAGATAATGATTTATACATTTATTAATAATATAAAATTAAAACTAATACCGCGCATCGCGCGGGAAGTAAACTAGTTTATAAAATAATGTAACTTTTGAAATCTAACAAAATGATTAGTTGGTAGGTTCGTGCGAATTGAAGCGGATAAATATAGATTATCATTAAATTAAGAGGTGATGAATTTAAGATAACGGAAATATTTGTGAAATTTAATCTTATATCTAATTTAAAAATAAATAAGTAAAAGCATATAGATTATTCAAATACGACAAATATTCGGTGGTGTGATTAGAAATGTAAGAAAAAGAGTCGCCAAATTTTGAAAAGGAGTGTAATCAACCAAATAAAATAAGAACATTGACCGCATCAACACTCTGGACTATTCATTCCCAATTTCTTCCTCACTCTGAATGTTATGTAATGTTTCTCATCACAAATCTATGGTACGTTTCTCTTTTTTCGCAATTGTTATGGTTGTTCATGCTTTTGTTAAATCTCTCTCTACTGGAAAATGCTTCTCAATTTCTGTTGCAATTAGTGCACGCTTTTGCTCAATGCTCATGTTTCCGGTGCCTTGTTCATCTTTCGTTATTCCGCTCGATTTCCTTGTTTGTTGTTTGCTGTTGTCCACAATTAATGCATGAGGAAATCTGGGAAATCGTTTCTCTGTTTTTTTTCAGTAGAGAAAATACCTCTAATGGTTTAACTAATTCGAAGTTTGGGCTTTTCTGTTTAACAATTATCGTAGTTTACTGCTTCTGAGCTGCTGAATTCCTTTGTAAGTGTTAGTCATTGGTGAAAGACTGATATAATTTTCATGATGATTCTATTGGGGGTTTGGTCTGAGATTTTCTTACTTGGGAAGTTTTTAGCGTGGCATAATAATCTGCTACTGAGCATTCTTAATGTGTTTCATGTTCTCCAAGGCAGGATGCTAGTTTCAAAGACTGCGTTGTGAGCTCAAAGTGAATTAATGGATGATTGTGCTGTTATGATTTCTGCCATTGAGTGTTGGTAATAGCTTTATCCATTAGCTTTTCCAGCTCCCTTAGCTTAATTTTAAGGTAAATGTGAAAGCTACCACATTTGGGGCTGTTGAGTAAAATTCTGTATATTGGCTGTTTCGGCCTGTTTGCTAAGAGTTTTTGGAGCATGAGCCAGGTTTCAAGTGGGAGTGATTTAGATTTAGATATTGACTTGGAGAGCGGAGGAACAACAAGTGAGGAAGATATGAACAAAAGTCAGGCCTTTGGTTGTGTGAATTCAAAAAGGCTATTGGGTAGGGTTAGGAGTGGGATAATCAGATCTAAGTCACTAAGTGATTGTACAAGTGACGAAGATTGTTCCTGTTCGTATGGCAATGTTACAGTTTCTGATGAAATCTCAGCCAAGAATGAGGAGCAGTTGGGGATATTTGCGCAGTTTGTTCATAAGAAATCAGATGAGGATAAGCCTAAGAAGCACACTTCTTCAAAGCCATCAAAACCTCCTCGTCCTCCGAGAGGCCCTTCATTGAGTGCATCTGACTTGAAGTTGTTGAAGGAAATCTCTGAGCTCAAGTTGAACCGTAGAAGGATGGAAAGAAGCAGGACTCTGAAGAAAGTAAAAAAGGAGAATGGGTCATCACTTAAAACAAATATTATCGCCTGTTTGGTGACAGTAGTCTTTGTACTGGTTGTCATCTTTGAAGGTAAATATCTTGTTATGTAAATATATTATTCTTATGGCTAATTAGAAAACTTAAATCAGCACTCAGTCTTTTTTCTTGGGTTGTGCATTTGTCTGAAATTTTTCACTCTTGAATTATATGCCTCTTTAAGGGCTTCAGACAGGTCATTGCCCATAAGTATTACGATATAGAGCATTGAAAATGCAATAGATGCTATGTTTATTTATTATGTAAATATTACGTATATTGTAAAGTTTTTGGGCTAAATCCTCATATTTGACAGTGATTTAAGAATCTTAGGGATCTAATTAAGGAGAAGCCCTGGAGTGAGCCAAAACTCTTACCCTATTTTTTCTGGCAAGTTTTGAAGTTCCTAATTTCATGTAGAAATAAACATTAGCTCATGGGAGAGAGCACGGTATCACCACCTTCTAATCTTCCATGAGTAGGATAAGCATGAGTTGAAATATACAGTGAAAAGAGTTTGGTGATTTCTCAAGCGTGGAACTGTGGCATGAGTTATTTTTAGAAGCATAGATCTAGTATGTACTTTCCCATTTGTTACATTTTTGCTTAGTAAGTTGTTTTTGATTTACTGCTTAATTTCATATTAAACCATAAAAATGAGAGTTTTACCATCATCTTTTTAGTCTCATTTCAGCAATCTTTTGGAACTTAAATGCGCACAACGATGTTGCCTAAGAAACTAGAAGAGTCAAAATTAGTTTGTCCAACCAATTCACCAGATATTAACAGAGTGTTGGTTTCTTTTGGGCAATAGTTGGCCCAAGTCTGGAGTAAGTTAAACATGTTTGGGTAATGGAGATTGGATTAAATGTCAAGTTCAAAAGCTCTAGTAGATACTTCATCTAGAACTTCTCAGTACACTTGCCAGCACATTAAATAATGAAAAATTTATACCAGCTTTCAAATACACAGTACACCACTAAGTGTGATTCTGTGCAATTGACTATATCTTCACATAATTGATACTCATAGCTTGTAATGTAGAATCTATTTTGGTTGTAAGTCAATCAATGCTTGTAAGTATATCAACTCAAGGTAGAAGGTCCACTATGAAGCCTCTGTCTATCTGATCAAACAAGGAGCATTCGTATCTGGAGTATGTGTGGTTTATCTCAACCATTACATGTCATTTTTACACAAATTGGAATGATGCATTTACATCATAAAACCCACTAGCCATTACTGCTGGAATGAGCTGTTTTAATCATCGATGGACTTAAGAGGATAAAAATACTTCTAGCAAATCAAGTAAGAGACATCAAATGAGAGCCCTATTCTATATCCTTCGAGTATTTATAGTCCCACAGTCATTTCTTAACCTTTACAGGTTTTTTATGGAGGCCAATTCTGCTGTGGGAGTAGCATAAGAAACTAATGGTCGATTATGATATTTGAAATAAGAACACACTAAAATCTGAATCCTTAATAATGACCAAGCATGAAAGAAATGCTTAAATAGGAAGACTTCAAGCTGTAGCTACCCTTATTTGCACTATGTTTTGTAAATCATTCCTCTCTCCTTTCATAGTATTGAAACCCCATTTCCTTGTTTAAATGTTCAATTTCATGGGTTTATTGTTACAGATAATGTGAAGGCATATCTTTTCAGAATAGATGCTATAGTGTCTTGTCGTATAAGCTTTCAGAATAAAAAATAATTTTCCAGAATAAAGTCTTCTTTGTCAACATATCTTGAAATAAAGATCATGTTTTTCCCTTTTGACATTGATTTGTGAAAATTTGTTCTTGGTCCACAATAAATGCAACTTTCATTTACTTTTATTACTTTGAGATGCCATTGCTTTATTTACCTAATGGAAATGGGAATTATGTGACATGAAAACTGTTTAACTATGTTTAACCAATCAGTAAGGCTTCATTGCTTCAAAAGAGGGGTCGTAGATTTGGAACATGATAGAACAATATTAAATTGGAAAATGAAGGCAATATTGTGTTAGAGTCACTGGAAACATATTTTCTGATTTTCTTCTTACTTTCATGTATTAGTATATAATGGCACTACACGATCTTCTGTTTTGAATCTTCAGGCATTCTGGGTTCACGAGCGTGATGCCTCACCAACTTGCAAGGTAGAATCTTGATTTTCTCTTCAAAACTTCAAATGCTTTTGTCCTGGTAAATATGATTATTGGCATGTTGAATATATCTTCTGGAATCTAAGCCTTTAAAATTTAATTCATGGCGTGCTTTGTTCCATGTTGTAAATCTTCACTCACGCTGGCAAAAATGGTTTTGCAAGTATACATTTGTCAAGAGATCCACGTGTATCATAGGAATTCACTTGGCAATTCTTTACCATCTTTTTGAATTTCTACTTCTTGTAGTAAATTGGATTTATCACCAAAAATGGGTTTGGTGACTAATATGTTCTCATTTAGAAATCCAGATATAATATAAATATTTATTTATGTTTATAGTGTCTCACTTTTCTTTGCATCTATTGCAGCGTCCTTGATCTTATGCTGTAAAATAACAAATCAAGTAGCGAGGGTGGCATGAGAGCTGGTGCATCTACAGAACTAACTCTCCATTTTTTTCTTTTTTGTTCCATTTCTTCCTCGCTAAACTCTTTTTTTTTTTCTTTTTTTCTTTTTTTTTGCCGTGGAGCATCAGAAATGTTAAACCCAGAAAGCCGGATGGTGAATTGTGGAGACTGTGTTGTGTAAATCATTTTTAGGCATAGCATATTCCTGGTTTAAGTTTTCTTGTAACCAAGAGGGATCTTTAAGACTTTAATTGCTCTAATATTCGAGTTTTTTCCAATGGATCCGCTTATATGTACAAAACCAACTTATAAAGGTTATCAAGGGAATGATATTTTATCATTATTAGAAGGTGGTTCATGCCATTTAAACACTAATATGCAATACTTAACACACTTTTACTTTTTACATCACAAACCATGGATAACGCTATCGAAGGGACTCACCACCATAACCAAGTTAGTTTTAATATGGAGAATTATTCAGAATTCAAAAGATAATTTAATTATTAACTCAGGACAAAAAAAAATGGTTTGTATTGGTCCCGAAATTAGAGTACAAATACGTGTAGCGGAAGGTTTGAATATGCAGCGGAAACAATAATTAAAGCACTTGCACTTGTTCATATAAACAGAGGACAATCAGTTTAGTGTGTAGAAGACTTAAGCTTAGGTTTGTTCTTGTTAAGTCAATTTCACAGAGTATATTCTTCAATATTTGTTTAACAATCAGTTTGTGAAACTAAACAGGGCAAAAATATAAGTAAAGCAGTAAAGAACGCACGAGATTTATAGTGGTTTAGATTTAAATATCCTACATCTACTCTTCATACCCAAGGTCAGGATAAATCACTAAGTACAAGCCTCCTTACGATCTAACACAGCCCGTCGGCGCCTCCGTCCTTCGGTCAACTGTGGCACTCGTCTAGGAACTCCTTGCGGACTTAGTCTTTAGGTTGAAGTGAGGACAACACCCCGCAGCCTTCTTCCCGGTGGTTAGATGGTTGTTGTTCTTCCCATAACTTAGTTGGCTGACATACGCCCGTGAGAATCAGTATCCAAGACTAGGAAATTGTCTGCTATGAATATAGTATTCCCCAAAGAAAAGCTTCAGCCAGAAAGCTTCAGCCTCGTGCTAGGAGAAGATAGCACAGAGTAATAACTTGAGTCAAAGACTCAAGTCTCGTGTTAAGAAACACGGAAACTCAGAGAGTTTTAGCAGAGAGATGGCTTAGCAGAATGCCCTTTGTTGTGTGAAGATTTTCAGAGTTCGTAACCGTTTAAGGTTGAAGGGCAAACCTCTTTATAGAGGACTTCCTCCAATATTTTGAATTTATGCCTATTAGACACATGAATTCAGTCATTAGACTCATGAAAAATATTGTCCAATCGTAGCTCATGTCGTAGGTCTGCTTCTGCTCTGCTCCGCTCTGCTACGTCAGTGTACTATACACTAACTTTATGTCAAACTAAGTTTCAGTCTGAGGGATCCAAGTTTCGATAACCTCGTACTGACTTTCACTTGGGCATGCATATGCCTAAGTCTGACCGAGCTTTGATATTTTTCGAATAGCTCGTGCACTCTTATACTGACTTCCCAAGGTCAATATAGCTTAGCCCTCATACTGACTTCCCATAGTCAGTATGGTAGACCCTCATACTGACTGTCCACAGTCAGTATGAAAAACACCCTCATACTGATTTCTCTTGATCAGTATGAAAAACCCTCATACTGACTTCTCCTGGTCAGTATGGAAAACCTTATACTGAGTGCTCCAACTCAGTTTTGGTTAAGACTATACTTGGTGGAAACCAAGTTTCAAGGTGTGCAAGTAGTCAGTTCTCGAGCATTCTCCTTTGCTCGGTCTTCAGCCTAAGTTCTATTACAATTCGATCGATCTTATACAAGGATTACAGTTTAGAATTCTAGAAACTGAAAAACTGACTAAGATGGTGTAACGCCCCCATCTGACCTTCCCAATATGAGGCCACGTTACATTGATGTTTCAGGTTTTGATGAACATTCAAGATAATCAATTAAGGAAAAGACTTGAATTTAAAATAAAAGATAGTTAAACATTAGCAATCATTCTTCGAGTCAAATAACAAAACAGAAACTCAGTCGAACAAACATTTAAATGAGGGAAGGGATTTTCAGAGAGTGTAGCAGCGTGTGTGTAACGTGATGGTGACATGTATATGAAGATACATGTCACAGGATCTATTAAACTTTATAACCCTCTTCACTTCACTAGCTTACACCCGCTACCTCCATCCAAGCTGCTTAACCTGCACGTTTTAGAAATAACGCAAGGGCTGAGTACTTTCGTACCCAGTGAGAAACATGCCAAAAACATACATTATATAAGAAACATGCTATGCAACTCACACAGCTAAACACGGGATTTTGTTGAAAAGATCCGTGTTAGCCAAACATTTTATTTCACACATGTGTTATTTTAGATGTTATCATATCTATTTCAGTGTTGTAACTGGAAGTCGGCCGGCTTCCAAGTTACGATGATCAGTTAGGAATGAATAAACACTCAACCTACTGTCATCTAGAGTGCACTAGTCTCAGAAATCCTTGTTGAGACCCGATCGCTTATAATTCATCAATTAAATCCCCATAATCATTCTCACTCACAATTCCACATTCATGTATAGCAAATTCCACCTTATATCTTCCAATTTCCCATCATATGGAGTCGCTACGCCATATGTACTAATTGAGTTCTAGCGCAATTATGAGAACCTGGTTCCAAACTCATTAGTTATTCTCTCTTGTCGTTGGGAAACGACAGAGGACAGATAATGATAACACAAAACAAGCATAGCAGTTTCATTTTAAAGCAAAACAGTTTACACATTTTAAAAAGAGAAACACGCATTTTGTTTTATAGTTGAAATAGTTTCCCACCTCGTTCTTGGCTTTTAGGTTTAGATGCTTCTTGCTAGATGAGCTCGATTGTCCTCGCTTTCAATCTCCTACAATTGGTTAGGGATATACGGATTAGTACGAACAATCTAAGACAGGATGACTCACATAACTTAATATAATATCTTAATCTCAGGAATCGAACGAGGTTGAAAAGGATTAGGAAATAGAACGAGAGTAATAAAACTGGATGAGCCGTTCTCTGTCTCGACCGAGTCAAATTTATCTCGGTCGAGTTGATTATCTTGGCCGAGTTACGACCATCTCGGTCGAGATGGCTGCCTCGACCGAGTCATTTCTATCTCGGCCGTTCCTCCTATCTCGACCGGTCTACCCTTGTCTCGACCGTGCTTCCTACCTCGACCATGCTTCAACTATCCCGGTCGAGTAGGGATAAATCACCTGCCTCGGTCGACAGGCTCATCTCGGGCGAGATGAAGCTCATCTCGGCCGAGATGAGTCGTCTTCTCCGACAGTTCGCACGGCGAACCTGTTATCGCCGATTCCGGCCAATTCAACCACCAAAACTCACA